>CAEFZX010024811.1:0-11468 GCA_903066825.1 Alfaro cultratus | reverse complement strand
TGCTCACCAGAGCAACCTGTGGACTTTTATTAGTAGTTTGCGCCCACCTGTGTAAATCTCCGCCCACAACAGGAAGTCAACAAGAACATCAACAATAAGATTCAACACCCCCACTTGTTCTTATGTTGACATAATACATACATTTCATTGCTTTACATTTACATACCAAAAACAAAACATGCAAATTTGTCCATTCTCATTTTAGTTACAGGCTTTGTTAAAATAGCCACCATTTCTGTTGTTGGACAGTAAGACAGAGTTAATTTTCCATCACTGAGTGCTGACCGAATAAAGTGATATCAAATGTCAATGTGTTGGCATCTTTGGCGATAGACCAGACTTTTACAAAGAGCAATTGCACCTTGATTGTCCTGAAAAACGGTCACAGGTGCATATTCACATCCAAAGTCCATTCCATTCATTAGATTCACAATATAAATACTTTCCTGTGCAGCTTTTATAAAATCAAACAACATAGGTGTCAATCAACTCGGCTACGTTTATGCTAGTTTGTGCAGCAAAGATTTTCCTTTCCACCGCTATCATTTTAAGTGGGAGGGCTAGTTGACCTTTAACCTTTCATTAATATCTTCAAAGCCAAAGCAGCACAAACGAAATGTTTTGCTGCACAAAGCAGCGCAAACGTAGTCGAGTTAAATGACACCCATTTCGTCTGATTTGAAGAAGGTGGGGGGGCTGGTTGACCTTTGATGACCTCTAAAAACATTTCTTCCCTTACAAAAAAATCCCATGTGACTTTCACATGTGATCACATGAAAACCACACATGTGGTTTTCATGTGAATGATGTGTGAAAGATGTGAATCACATGTGAAAGCACATGTATATGTGTGATTTTGGAACATTTCGTGGTGAAATTACCTGTGATTCACATGTGAATCACAGGTGATTCACACATTTCCACATGTGATTTGCACATTTCCACATGTGAATCACCTGTGATTCACTCTTTTCCACATGTGAATTGAATGCGATTCACTCATTTTCACATGTGAATCACATGTGATTTGCACATTTCCACATGTGAATCACACATTTCCACATGTGATTTGCACATTCCCATATGTGAATTGAATGTGATTCACTCATTTTCACATGTAAATCACATGTGATTCGCACATTTCCACATGTGATTCGCACATTTCCACATGTGAATCACATGTGATTCACTCATTTCCACATGTAAATCACATGTGATTCACTCTTTTTCACATGTGATTTCCACATGTATCACATGTGATACATGTGGAAATCACACACATATCACATGTGATTTCCACATGTGGAAATCACATGATACACAGGTGCCCATGTATATCATACATGCATTATATTTCATATGTGTATCACATGTGAGACACATGGATACATAAGATATGTGAAACCCATGTGGATCACATGATATACACATTTTCAACACATGCAACAGGTGTGAAATAATTGAAAATATATACAACTATAAAATAATGGGACCACCTTTTTTAGCATGAAAATTTCCAATTTCTTCATATTATTCACTTTTGACGATGAATATGAGGTCTCGTCAATCTCATATAATTTTGTAAGATATAACTGTATACTAAAGTAAACTTGTAGCTATGAATCAAGACTTCCAAGACAAGTATATATGTACATAAAACAACAATTTATTTACTTCAGTTTGAAACTGTTGAGAACCAGAAACAACTTTTAACATCTGAGTATGACACCATACAGATTTGGCCCAAATCAGGCTCAGACAATAAACATGTGGAAACCAGATGTGTAAACGGGTTTATGCCATCAGTGCCAGTCCAGACAGGGAAAACAAAACCTCAGGTAAAACTCAGCGACTGATCCTGCATGTTGTTTCAGGAGAGACTGTAGCATTCGACTGTGAATCCTCTGAATCTCCTTAATGTCTTCAAGGATGGTTAGAACACACACATGTTGGCATTGGTGGCTTGTATAGGGCTCTTCTTACATGTGCCAGTAACCACAGGTGAAGCTGCTGTGGGTGGTGATGCTCAGGTGGGCAGTTTTCCTTCTCCAGTGCTGAAGGTGATGAGGTCTCTGGCTGTTCTGATGTGTTGCCCCATTCATTCCTCATCTGAGCTTCACTGGACCACTGGCCTAGAACAAAATGCAAAAATTAATAAAACAAAGTTCCCATGATCTTGACTATATTTTATGTACACACACACTGTGACAAAGTGGTTCAGTTTGTGTTCACCACTTGTCCCATATTCTTATTTCTGATTCATTTACTTTCTGAAGCTGGTCATAATGCTTCAATTTAAACATTAGTTTGCAACCTTGCTGCACTTTCTATCCTGGGTTTATTTGTGTTAGCATTATTTTGCTTTTTCCATCTACTTATATGTTTAGGTTAAAACTACTACTTCTGGACTATTGGTTGAATTTGTTTGTTTTGTTTCAAAGTATATTGATGGTATTTTTTTTTCCTTTTTACTCACCATTGTTTGTTCCTTGTAGATCTGCAGCAGGGCAGGAGTATGGGAGGGGCCGGCCCAGTATTTCCTGTTTAAATAGCTGGATGATGTCAGCAATCACCTTGCAGGGTTCGACCAATTAGAGGGTTTTCTTTGGGAGTTTTGCTTTGTTTGTTTTCTTTGAAGTAACTTTTGAGTTATCTTGCATTACATGGTTTATTTTGGTGATCCTTTCATTATGTAGATGAGTTTGTAAATTAGATTAATAATTTTATTCTTGTTTCTCTGTTTATATTTTGTTGTTTTTTTACCTGTTTAATTGTGGTTTGGTCCACTCAAGTGCAGGTGTGTTGCCAATTGGCTTGAAAAACAGTGATTTTTTGGAAGCTTGGGATGGGAAAAATCCAAAGATATAATATTACAATTGTATAATAAAATTTGGGAGGAGGGAAAATTACCATTGAACTGGAAGGAATCAATTATAGTACCAATAGCTAAACCAGGAAAAGATTATTCAAATCCAGAAAATTACAGACCAACAGCTTTAACATCAAATCTATGTAAAATAATAGAAAAATGATTAACAATAGGCTAGTATATTATTTAAATAATAAAGGATATATGTCAAAATATCAAATTGGTTTTCGAAAAGGGAGGAGCACTAATGATCCAACGCTTTGTCTAGAGCATGAAATTAGAAGAACACAAGTAAATAAAGTGTAGTGGCAATATTTATGATATAGAAAAAGCATATGATATGATGTGGGTTGAGGGATTGTTAATTAAATTATACACGTTGGGCATTAAAGGGAAAATATTTAAATGGATTAAAGACTTTTTAACAAATAGGAAAATACTAGTTAGAATTGGTGAAGAAATGTCAGGAAAATATATAGTAGAAAATTGAACTCCACAGGGGAGTATTATAAGTCCATTATTGTTCTCAGTTATAATAAATGATGTATTTAAATATATTGGAAAAGAAATGGGATGTTCACTTTTTGCAGATGCTGGAGCTGTTTGGAAAAGAGGCAAAAATGTAGATTTCATTGTAAAGAAATTACAAGATGTTATTATTGAAATAGAGAAATGGGGGTTGCCATGGGGATTTAAGTTTTCAGTTGAAAAAATGAAAGTAATGATATTTAAATACAATTAAAATTATATAACCAAGTATTAGAAAAAGTAAAGTGTATAAAATTATTAGGAATATGGTTTGATGAAAAACTACAATGGAATAGACATATTGAAAAAGTTGTTGATAAATGTAAGAAAATGTTAAATATTTTTAAAATGCTTGGCTGGCAGTGACTGGAGAGCAGATAGACAATCACTAAAACAGATTTATGCAGGTATGATAAGATTGTCATGTTCCGGGGTCCTCCGGGTTTCTTTGTGGGGTTTTTTCCTGTGCGCCTTGTCCTTCTTCCACCACTAGATGGCGCCAGGGTCCGGATGGAGTGCGGTGACGCCATCATCGGTCACAGCTGTGATCCATCAGCCTCGTCAGCGAGGTGTATTTTAGGAGCACGCCGCCAGTCCACCGGCGCCCGAGTGTTAACCAGTCACGGTACCTCTGAGCCCCCCTAGAGCCTCGCTCTGCGTTCCTCGTTGCCTTGAACTTTCAAGTTATTCTCTGTGTCTTCTCTGTTGCCCTCAGGTGATCCTTGTGACGCCCTGGATCCATCGTCTAGATCCTGACTGTGTTTCCTGTTGGATAATTCCCCCTCGTGACACCGTGGAACATTCCACTAGTGCCCGAGTTTCCAGACTCACCTTCTCCGCTGATCTCAAATCCCCCCTGGATTCCACGGCTGGCGGCCGTCTCCGCTCCTCTGTACCCTCGCTGATCCTGTGCCTACCTGTCCGTCTCCCACCGTGCTCCTCCGTTGCCCTGGACCCACAAAGAGACCAAAACCCCGGACGTACCCAGTTTCCCCTCCAAGACTCCAACCCGACAATCACAAGTAAGACTCATCCTGTTCCTCCTGCTATCTCTCCAATTTCCCGCGGCCCTTAAACTCACCACCATACTCTTCCCCTCAGTGAAGCCTGCGTATCCCGCTCCCGCTGACTCCCCGGACCTGATCAACTTGCACATTCAGATTATTGTGTCCTTTAATAAATATACTTAAACTGATTTTTCATCTCCTGTGTTGTGTTCTGCATTTGGGCTCGAGACCTTGAACCCAACATGACAAAGATCTAACATAGACTTTGGTTGTATAGTTTAAAACACATCCGGTTAAATTAGACATTATTCAACATCAGGCATTAAGATTATGTACTGGAGCATTTAAAACCACGTCAACAGCAGCAAAAGAAATAGAAATGGGAGAAATGCCATTAGATTTAAGAAGAACAAAACTAGTAATAAATTATTGGTTAAATTTACAAAGCAATAACTTTGATTTTCCAGCTTGGGAAATTTTCAATCCATGTTCGGAAAAAGAAAAGAATGAAATGAGGAGTTTTGGATGGATAATTAAAAAGAAAATAAAAATGTAAAATGACTGATGTAGAAATGACTCAAACACCAATATCAATAACACCACCATGAATTCTACCAGAAGCAACAGTAGATATGTCAATAATGGAAAAGAAACAAGATAAATCTTTCATCATAGATAGTTATTCAGTACAATTACATTTAAACAATTATTATCAATATATTCAAATTTATACAGATGCATCAAAAATAACTGGAAAACTAGGAATAGCTTTTGTACTTTTATTTCACACCTGTTGGTTATTTTTTTAGTTAACTATATACTTTACATTATTATCAAATATTTCTATTAACACATAAATATATGTGTCACTTTGTCTGAAAGTTGAAGTTTATGCCTCTGGTATAACTTAACATTTATTTAAGTTATGCCAGAGGAACATAAACTAAAGTACATGTGATGCACATGTGAGAAATATGTGAGCACATGTGATCCCATGTTTAATAAACCATGGATCACATAAACAAAATACTTTACCACTTGTGGTCACAGGTGATTTTCATAGGATTTTTTTGTAAGGGTATGACAGACAATCTAATGATACTGACATGTGAAAAAAATTGTGGTGCACATGTGAGAATTATGTGATCACAAGATGCAAGGAACACTGAACACATGAACAAAATACTTGACCACATGTGGAAAATGTGACCCACATGTGATTATTTTCGTGGTTTATGTGAACCACATGTGGAAAATGGGAACCACATGTGATCACATGTGAAAACGTGATTTTTGTGGGATTTTTTTGTAAGGGATATCTTTAAAATGACAGCAGCACAAACGTTTGACACCAATTTTGTCTGATTTGAAGAAGATGGGGCGGCCAGCTTCACTCAAGTGCTTACCAGCTAGGTGATAAGCACCAGCTAGCACCAGCTGTAGTTATTATTTTGAGCAAACAACTGGTAGTAAAGTGAATATAAACAATAATAATTGTGGTTTATATGTGTGTGCGGTTATTAAATGTTCTCCCTGTGCATTTATACGTTCTTTCGTCCACAGACTAAAAACATGCACACTAGATTAACAGGCTCCTCTAAAGTACCACTAGGTGGGATTATGTGTCCAGGCATGGCTGTCCGTCTCACCCTCTCTTAGACCCATTGACTGCTGGAGACAGACGGGTTGATTCACTTTATTGGTTGTTGAGCATTACAGGTTGTGGACTTTTTTTTTCTGCTTAGTTTTTGGTAATCTTTACCTTTGATATTATCATCTTTAATTAAAACCGACACTCAGTATGCCTTTGTGGCAAATCAGCCCAGTCATAGATCAGTCATTCTTTGGCATAAGTAGGACTGAGACATCAAAAAACCCGAATTATATTGTTTTTCATCCACCCAGCAATTTTTAGAATGCACTTTTATGATAAATTGAGGTAAAATCTTTGTGAATTAGCTTTCCTCGTAGGAGTTTGTTTCAGCTGACATTGCACATACAAATAATCTGCCTATTCTCTGGACCTGAATTCACTTAGTGCGTCCTTTAGGTTTGCTGTGAGCGGTTCAGACCGACCAGTATGGCTGCAGGTTCTCCTGAATCAGATCTCATTGCTCAGCGGCAAAGTCTGACTGTTAGCTGGAGGATCCGGGCTGCTCCGAGACGAGAAGACAATCTAGAAGTGGGTGACCATGCAGAGGCAAGGGGTAGTTAGGAGGTGCTGGAGGTCTTTGGGGCCAGAAGGTCACAAGAATGAACATGCGAGTGCAAGGGCCGTCAAGGAACAGTGGTGCGGGACGAAGACCAGTAGAGAGGCTTTATGACGGAGACGTGGATGCGGCACAAGGGGCATGTCTGTCTCTTCCACTGCTCCATGCACTGAAACACACCACAGAACAGACGGGAACGTCACCCACATTTATTGGCTAACTGAGTCGGTGATTTATACACAAATGTTCTCATGGGAGCTCGTCATTTTCCACATGTACGAACTACATGCACAACAAGGTCATGTGGGAAGGACGACAGCAACACATGTTTAGTTCATTTCCTGTGAGATCCTCAGAAAACAGTTTCCTGTGTTTAAAAACGGATAAAGCTGGATGTAACCAGTGGTGGCCACCAGGGGGGTACAGAGGGATTCGTGGCCCCCTCTTGAAAATTTTGGCCACTCCAGAGAATCCTGTGCATGTCATAGAAAAGCAAGCAGAGTCATCTTCCTCANTAAATAAATATTTCTGGGAGCATCACTAGAAAAATAATCCAAAGTTCTGAGAAATTTAACACAATATCAACTTTCAAGGTCATCACTTGGATTGTAATAAAACAGGGTCACCTATTAATGTAAATTGATGTCTGAGCATACTCAAATATACGCATATGCAGATATTTTACTTACTTTATACATTTCTTTAATGTAAAGTGTAAGTTGACAGACAATATTTGTAGAAACCTAAATATGTTGTAGCTTGCAGAAGTATTCATGCCCAAGGGAAGATTTCACAGTAACTCTGGAGATCAGCACAGACTGTACACACCATCAACCTGGACTTTCATGGAGAAACGGAAAAAGGACGACATCGCTAAAAGAAATCTGTGAAGACTTGTTTGCAGTTTGCTGCAGGTAATGCAGGGGAAGCAGGAATCATAAGGAAAATGGTGCTCCAGTCAGAAATGACCAAAATGAGGCTTACTTCATGCAAAATGCTTTCGGATGCGAGAAGCTATGACTATACATCACCCTGAATGTGGTTTTCTTTAAACGGGGTCAAAGAAGCGTCTAATAGATAATGAAATGATGGATTGAGATAAATACAGAGCAACCCTTCAATCACTATCGTTTTCCTTCTGCTTCACTTTTTGTGGGCCAACCACACAAAATCCCATGAAAATACATTTAATTTTGGGGTTGCAACTTGACTAAATGTAAAGTTCAAACACTATGAATACTTTTGCAAGGATCTCTTCAAGCTCATAGACTACAAAAACCTCTGGTACAGCTAATACTGCATATTATTAAACTCAAATGACCTCACTTATTTACATACAGTCACAAAAACTAAGTTATTCTCTGACAACTTAATGCTTTTAATTGTAAATTCAAACCTTTACACTACTGTAAATTTAGTGCTTCACTGTGAGGGGGAAGAAGTAACTGCACACCAAAATCTGACCAAACCCAAAGAGCTCATAGGTCAGCTTTCAGGAGACATATTCAGGATTTGCAGATTCAGACACTGAAATAAAGCAAGAAGGAATCCTTCTGATCATTGGAGGAACCACTAAATCAAAAAAGATGGCGCCCTTCCAAGAGATTTCAGCGATGCCTTCGCAGGGAAAGCTGTCGACGCGGGGCGTGCTGCTCCTTCGCTGAGGAAATCCACCCATCCGCTGACTTTCTCCTCTCCTCCGTCAGACTCCTGAACAGACAGGCCGCCGTGTCGCTGCTTCTGCGCGGCGCGCTCGCCTCTAACCGCCGGGCTTCCTTCAGCACCCACCAGAAGGAGACATCAGACTCAGTAAACGCCAAGTTGGGGGATCAGCAGTTTGTGAGGACGCTCCATGCATCTACAGAGTCATTTGCTACTGGATCGCTGTTTTCATACCAGGTCCCGTCATGCATGTGCAGGAATGAGATTTGAGACCTGATTTGTGGCATGCTTGGGGTCACGTTGAACACAGACAGGAAGTGTGCGGTGGATCTGACCTGAACACGTCCTCTTACCTCTTTGTGGAAGCGGTGTATGCAGTGAAGTTCTTGAACTCTCTCTCCATTCTTGCACATGTCTTCATGGCAAATCAGGCATATCTTGTCTTTATCGCTCTACGAAACATCAAGAGGAACGAGATTTTCAGCGTCAGCAGCTCTTTTGTTTCTGATATTGTTATACAAAACTACAAAGGGACAAGTGAGTGATTCCATTCGCAAGGAGGAGACGATGATGTCACAGATCTGTATTAGTGTTACACTGTTACATTTAGATTCCCCACAACTCCTTTCTTACGACTGATAGTTCTGCTAATAGGAGCTTTTTATTATTGTTGTTACATCATGCAGATCTCACGTGTCTCCTATCCTGCCTGAACATTAAGGTAACAGAACCTTAATGCCCTGTAAGCACTCCTTAATCCCAACAGGCTTCACCAAAAAGGATTTATCAAGACGTTAAATAATCTTTATGCAGTATAGACATCAGTTCTAACCAGACAGGTGGTTTTCCTGTCAGTGAAGCACAGCCTCTTCTGGAAGGACTCTGTGATCTCTGGGATGGGGGTGATGCGGCTCTCCATGACGGCCGTCTTGGGCCGGTTTTCGTCTGAGGAGATGCGATGGACCCTCTGGTGAGGCCTGACCTCCCCCTTGTCTTCCCTCGTTTTGGAAATTGGTGCATTGGTCGCCGTGTGGATCTTGTTCAACTTCATGGCATCCAGTTGTGTCTGTACATCACAGAAACGAAGAGAAAATGGCTGTCATTGCGCGATTTTTTAATTTTTTTTCTGAAAATACAAAGAGCTTCAGTGAGACAGTTTACAATGATTGAGAAAACCACTCTGCCACTAATGTCCTTAGGTAACATCAACTAATTATAGCTAAACTCTTGACTCAGTTTAGCCAGTTAATTCATTAGCTATAATCTGATTGCTGTGGGATGCAAGGCAAGTGTTCCTTAAGGTGATGTAAGGTGAATATTCTACGTTTAATTCGGCTCCCCAATGTTTTTCTGTCTGACTAAAGCTAAGTTATGTCAGAGCTCAATGGTGCTTTACTTCCAAGCAAAGTGAACAAAATGTACTGAGCTGCTTCTCAGGAATTATATTACACAATCACTTTTACTGGTTAAAGCTAGAGATGCACCGATCCGATATTAATATCTGTATCGATTAGATCTAGAATTACTTCTATGCTTTGTACTCTGAGCGACGTCATGCTTTACTGTTTATTTTACCTTACATTTAAAATTGCTAATTACATTTTTGTCAGTTTGTTTATGTATCATTCAACATTGTGCTCCTAATTTCACCGACTGAACAAGTTTAAGTTGTGTTGCTTTTACATGTTTGTGAAACTATTGGTGTATTTAAGTGTGCAAAGTTATCAAATACATTTGTAATTCAGTACATTTATGTCTATGTTTAACCCTCTCAGGCTCAAATTAAGTTGTAGTTGCAGGAAAAATCTGATATTTGGAGAAAATGATCATATGGGGTAGTAATANCATTTAGCTGTTGCAAATCTGCAAAATCTGCCTGGAGAGGGTTAAAAAGAAAAAAACAGGAAAATGTCTTAAGTCAATTCAACACTGTTTTTCTGTATTGAATCGTTATCGGACAACACTAAACCTCAGATATCTGTATTGGTATCGGAAGTGAAAACAGTGTGTCGATGCATCCATAGTTAAAGAAAAACATACATCAAAACATATATTTATGTGTTATATGAAAGAAAAAGTGATCCAGTGGAAAGTGACTCCATGTAGCTATCTTTCCTTTGTTTATGGCTAATTCATATACCCATTAGTTTATATTGGGTGACAGTCGAGGGACTAGAGAAACACAGCCTACTAATTCATAACCAGACAGAGAGAAGGTCATATTGCTCAGGCATCTAAACATTTCAAACCAGGTTATGCAGGTTGTCTCATTGACATCCAAGATCTCATTTGTAAGAGAGACCTGATTTTAGAAAACAAACAAAAAATTACAAACACAGCAACAAAACATGTACTTAAGAGTTTTGAGTCAATTAAATGAGCTCACAAAAATATGAGCTAAAAACAAGAGGCAAGATTTGATGCTTTAATGTAGATGATTTCATTAACCATGTAATTTTTCAATGTTTTGTTCCTTTATGGCATCTTTTGTGTAGTCTTAGCTTTGGTAATAAAAATATTAAAAATGATCAATAAAGAAAATAAATCCCCATTTTTATGAGTGAGCGAAACACACATGTCTAAAACTATTTCCCTAAATGCTCCATTGCAGATTGCACATAGATGTGTGAGATAACACACAGCAGTTCAATGTTTGACAAAAATCTCATTTAATAAAGCTCATTTGTTATGGCAGGTAAAACAAAATGATTTATTTAAGCCAAGTCTACTTGCTGGGACTGAGTCATTGAGAAAAATGTCCGAGACACACATGCAATCAAAAATAGTAAAAACCTTTGACCAAGTCCGAATTGACATATGCACAAATGTAATAAATCAAATCATTTTAATACTTCATGCAGAGACGGACCAGTCGATCAAACAACAATACGAATCAGACTATTTTTTTCTCGACGGCTTCTGATCGGTGATCGAGTCACGTACCGAAGCAGCTGGAGGGAGTTTCCATTGATTAATTGTCAGAAAGCATCGGAGTCAGTTGAAATGAGAATCAGCAGGTCAGAGGTCAGAGAAAACTGTAAACCAATATTAGCCAGGAAATGAATGAGCGATCCAGCTCTTCTTTGTTTTTCTCATTTTAGGTTACATAACATTAGCCACCATCCCCCACAAAAACAAAACAAAGCTCTATGAATCTCATTCATTTCTCCTGCATCTCTAATTAATTGTAAA
>CAEFZX010024810.1:0-55460 GCA_903066825.1 Alfaro cultratus | reverse complement strand
ATATTTCTTAACATGCGATATATATTTTTTAAATGAATAAAAACAGCAAATTATCAGTTGGATTTATCTAAACTAATCATTAGAGCAGAAACACTGTACTTGAAAATCTAACTAAGTTCTCCTTTTTGGGCCGTCCTCCCAGGTCGAACAAGACGACTTTGCTTTTCTCAAGAAAACTTTAGCCAGTGTCAGAAGACACCCGTACCTCAAGCCGAGAGCGCTGAACATGCTGAGAAAAACAGGGAATCCAAAGTGGACCAACAGGTCCTGATGTTTAGTAGATTCCTCTTCTGCTTGTGGTAAGCTCATAATCAGTAGTTCTAGGGGGTCACATCTATCACCCAGGGAACAAATAAAAGTCTGACTGTGTCCTGCTCCCGATCACCTCAGGAGGAAATGTGAACCAGATAAATGATGGCCCTGTTTCAGGAGAGGCTCAGTCTGTTGCCAGCGATTTGTGGGCAACAAAGTAATTTCGATACTGTTCTTTGTATTGATAGATGAGGCTGAAATTTAATATAGAGCCAATTTACTGGTATGGGGTAGAGGAATGGAACTGTGGTTATCTTCCCTCTTTTTTCCCCTCTTCTCTCCAATCCAGTTGAAAATTAGACTCGGGAAGAGGACAAACAACACAAAGGGTAATATTTTTGACAAAGCTCTCCTATTAACTACCCCTACTCCTCCTTAATACGAATCTTTCATGTGAGGACATAACCTCCTGTACTGAGAAAGGTTACATTACTGTTTCAATATAACGATATTCAGCCTTTGCAGATTTGTTTTTGCTTATTTGTTAGCGTAAATGTGTCAGATTATTAAATACATTACAACATAAGGCAAATATAACATTAGTAAATAGAAAAGCAGTTTTAAATTATGATTCATTCATATGGGGGGAAAAGCTGTCCATACCAGCCTAGCTTTATGTTAAAATTTGCCCTTGGTTTAATCATGAGCTCATTTTGAAACCACATTTTTTAAATTTCATCAGCCAAACCCAGACCTGATTACTGCCAGACCAATAGAATCAAAAAAATCAATTAAAAAGAATCTGTCTAAACACATGAAGTATGCTAAAGGATCACAGAAAGCAACTTGTGACATTGTAAGTGAATAAAAGTCAATATTGACAGTTATCCCTGTAGAGAATTACAAAGCCATTTCTGAAGCTTTCAGTCTCCTACAAACTGCAGTGAGAATCTGTCTTCCCCATGGAAAACCTGCATAACGCTGGCATCACTGCAGATTCTGCACTATCAGTCTCCATTTTTCCCTCTTTCATGAACAAAATTTCTCAACTTGGGACAGGATCTCATCGCTGACCTGGAGAAGATCTTTTACTTTTTTCTGGCTCAAGACCATAGCCTTGGATTTGGAGAAGCACTTTTTTTTTTTTTTTTTTTTTTAGTCATTTTCATCAACTGGAGAGAACATGATAAGGTGGTAAACCTTCCCTGTCAAAATTATTACAATAGCACATTGACAATTCATCCAGGATATCACAAACTCACAACGTCTGACCCCACACTGCAGGCCTCACTTGGCTCACTTATGGTTAGCATTTATGATCAGGAATAAGGAAGAGAAGAACCAGCAATGGCATCCCTGAGAAACCTCCAAGGCCAAAAACAACAGCTGACCACAAAAACACAAGTGCCTGTTTTATATTTGCCAAAAACATCTTGATGATCCCTAAAACTCTGGGAAAAATATTCTGAGGCCTGGAAAGACTAAAGTGAACATTTTTGGAAGACGTGCGTCACACTGGCTGGCTTGAAACACATCATTTCACAAGAAGAACATCATGCACACAGTAAAAAAAACTCTGCTATTGCTGAATTAGAACAATTCTTTTAAGAGTAAAATTCAATACTAATAAACTCAATTCAGTTTCAATGGCCAGTTGTCGCAAGTACTCCACTAAGGGTAGAGCAATCAGTTATTAGGCCCAAGGGTCAGCTACTTTTCAAATGGGTTCAAGTTGTTTGTGTTAATTCGAAAACGCCACTTTTTTGTATTTGTTCAGGCTCTATCTGAAATCAAATTAATTTGTTGAAACACTCTCGACACATTCAAGAGTGACAAAAAAGCAAAAATAGAAGAAACCTGCAAGCGGTTCAATCCGTTTTGCTCTTGTGACATATCCATATCGGCATTCACATTTTTTGCTTTCCAGGGGTCAGTTTGAAGCTCAATATGCAATTCAAGAAACAAACGGATAACACATCAAAACAGCTCAACAGATTCAAATGACAACTATTTCCACAGCGGCAGTTCTTTATTTTACATTTCTGACGCCTGCAGGGACTTGAAACGCAGAGCTTTGTGAACAACACAGACACTCGCTGAGTCACAGTGAGCCCTGCAAACCTCCCCGAGAACTTGCTTTAATGCCAAGCATAAGACCTTGGAGGGAGCCCTGCAGCTGGAATACACTTTTCTTTTTCATGGTCCAATGCTGGATGTGCTGGGCAACCTGCTGTTCTTGTCATCTAACAAGAAACTGCTCGCTCCTGTGCCCACATGTTGATGGTGGGAAAGAGAGATTGTCTGCTTCACCAGGGAATCCTGAGAGGTGCATGTGTGCAAAGACTTGAGAACCTATCACCTGCAGTTTTGTCATAGGAAAGGTTAAGCAGATTATTCAAGAGGACATAGTTTGAAAACTGCAGCTAAATGAAATGTGTTTGGAAAATAGTTTCACTGACTACACCCCAGATTGGTTGCAAAATGGGAGTAACCTGATCGCTTTATTGACCAGGTTACTTGGTCGTGTAATTGTCTTAAAATGACAAAATTAGTATTAATCAGACCTTGATTAAACTACTGAGTTCTGCTTTCCACTCCAGAAGAGGAGATGCCAGTGTCCCGAATAAATTCACGCAGTTTTGCTTGTTTGTGATTCAGCAGCACGGTCACATTTACATGATGGGTTAGGCCCGCTTTCTTGCACACATAAACGCATTTGCTGATGTCTGTGCTGCTGAGTAATAACAGCTGGGAATGACAGATTCCAGACACAGTCGGGATGCTGATGCAGCAACACTGCCACCTACAGATGACATTTATACCGCATGCTGAAGTTTTATGTGCTGAAGTCAATGCAACTGATTTATCTCCATCCATCCGTCCATCCATCCATCCATCTAAAGGATCTTCCTCATCAGGAAGCGTGCATCAGAGTTTTCCCACAGCATATGCTCATTTTCATAGTCAGCAATTAAAAATACACACACAAATGCAAAAAAAAATAAATCACAACTCGTAAGGCAACATTTCACAGTAGCTTTCAAAGCGAGCCATCTGTCACCACATTTTTCCCTTCTTTTTTTTTTGATGAGCAGGACAAAAGCAAGTATTGGAAACCAGATGCTGGTGGCAAAGTGAAGTAGTTGCCAGAAAAAAAAATCTGAAAACTCCTCACCACCAACTGTTCGCACTGGTTTTGCAAAAGTAATTGCTGCTCATAATTAACTTTCCAAATAGTGTATATTCAGTGGTTTGTCTTACTGTGATTGGGTAAAGGAAAGGCAGAAAATGTGGCACTAAATTACGTTCTATGAAAGACTGAATTTAAGCTAACTCTGTATAAATGTGTGGATGAATAAAATACTAACAAAAACACATATGCAATTCAGTGACTTTTAGATAGCAAAATCCTATATTTAAACAAAAATATCCATTGCATTCATAGTAGTTTTAGACATGGATTATTTCAAAATGGATGCCAAATAATTTCTGTGCTAAAACCATTAAGGTTCTTCATAAGTTAATTCACACTTGCTAAAGTTTTCTGAAGGTGTCAGAGAAAAAACCTGATGGCTCTCCGGTTATTTTATTATTATTATTATTTGATTTTTCTGCAAAAATAGGCAGGCATGCCCTTCAAATGAAATGTCACCCATTAATCTTAGAATGGTCACGTAATGCTTGAAAACCAAGCTATTAGCATCATGTTTCACTGCAATTTGGCTACCAGTACTGGAAGAGCCAGACTGTGATAAAAACTTGAAAAGCCTACCAAAATTATTGAAAATTAAATATGTTGGTTTTGTCTGTGTAGAAACAATCACAAATAATAAATAGTGTAAGCAGCACTATTATATACTTTATAATCAGCATTTTAAATAATCCACCCATCCATTTTCTTTACACCCTTGTCCCTAGTGGGGTCAGGAGGTGCTGGTGTCTATCTCCAGCTAACGTTCCGGGCGAGAGGCGATGTACACCCTGGACAGGTCGCCAGTCTGTCACAGGGCAACACAGAGACAGACGGGACAAACAACCATGCACACACAAACTCACACCTAGGGAGAATTTAGAGAGACCAATTAACCTGACAGTCATGTTTTTGGAGAGAACCCATGCATGCACAGGGAGAACATGCAAACTCCGTGCAGAAAGACCCCAGGCTGGGAATCGAACCCAGGACCTTCTTGCTGCAAGGCAACAGTGGTGCCGATTGCGCCACTGTGCAGCCCCATTTTAAATAATGTTATCAATACTCCACTTCCATATTAGATATAAGTGCATAATTTTCTTGGTAATACCTCATACTGACACCATTCACTTCACAGGCACATTGACAGTAAATTTAACCTACAGCTTTTTACATTTTTTTTCATACCTCAACACTGCAGTAGCTCGATGGTCGTCTCTGCAGGTAAACCACAAAGCATTGAGTGCACGGCTTCTGGTTTTGTGACAAACTATTACTGACAAAAAAATTTTTTTTTTTTTATTTTTTTTTACTTTTCTCTTAAATAAAACAGGAAATAGTCTATTGTGGACAGATATAAAACAACATAAATATATTCTCACCTGTTCACATGCGTTTTATTTTTTAGCCTCTTTTACTATTAATGACGGCGGAACCTTGGTCAGTCTCGTGGTAAATGGGGACTTAATCAAGGTGGGACCGTTTGGGGCGTGTGGGAAGCTTCCTGTTTTGAAAATTAAACAAACTGGTGTCACTAGTTCAGCGCTCAGTGGGATATTGCATCAACTTCTTTCGCTTTAGGTAATGTAGAAGACTTTCTATGAATAAAGTTAGCATATAAATAAGGTTAGCCAGGATTTCTGGCTCGAATGCTAGCTGTAGCTTTAGCCGTGTATAAGACAGCTGCATGATAGCGCTAATGAACTCCAACTCGCGTTGACATGAAGCTAACGATTGTTTTTGACAGCACATAAATTAGCTTTAAATTTTTTCGTTGGAAAAATATTAATTTACCTGCTTTTTGAACACGTTTTAAGCCAGTTTCAATGACACTGAATACGTCCACTTATTGTTCAGTTTTCTGTCTCACACGTACAGGTGTAAGCGGTGGAGGAGCGATGCCTTTCCTCCATGGGTTCCGACGCATCATCTATGAGTATCAGCCGCTTGTTAACGCTGTTATGCGTGTGGTTGGGATAGAAGAAGAAGAAGAGAGCAATAATGAAAACAGGTAACGCGAAGAAAACAACAACTTAATGTAAAGGATGATTCAGTTTCAAGAGTAGCTGTTTCTGCTTTTAGCAAACTATTAGTGATGTGTCCTATCTATTTGAAAATAAAACATTCTAATTTTTTACATTGAAAAATTAACTGTAATTAGAGTGGTGTTTACCATTGTTATTTTTAAGCATGTCTTGTTTCTTCTTTATTGTGAAAAGTCCCGAGGAAGAGTCCAGTCGGTGCAGCTCTTTGGTGGAGCTGCTGGAGCAAGAGTCCCAGTCTGAGGTGTTCCTGGAAGGCATCAGCTACGCCCTGTTTAAAGTGGCAGAGAGGGGACTGCTGTATGCAGCCAAGATCCTCCTACGATATGGAGCTGATATCAATTTTGAAGGTGAGCATTCCTAGGTTGTTTCACAGATGCCACTTTTTTTTTTTTTCATGAGTGTAGAGTTCGTACAACTCTGACAAATTAATGAAGAGTGGAGCAAAGTCAGCAACTACTGCCTTGTTTTTTATAGTGAAGGGGTAGACTTATTGGTTTTTTTTGCTCCCATATTTTTGGACCCCTCAAAAATGGAATTATCATTAAAGTTTTGCACACAAATAAGAAAACAAGAGTATTAGAAATACTTGTAAAGTTTAGTCCTACCCTCCTTCATCACTCCAGCTCAGCCTGAGTGATGAAGTTGCTTTGTGATCTTTTCTGTCCCATTTACAGAAAAAGAAGGGAAAAATAAACAACAACACTTCTGCATCTCTCCAATTCTCTTTAAATAAGAACAATCAGAGTTAAAAAAAAAATAAATAAACTTTGTTCAGCACTGGACTAATGAGGCTGGCGTTTTGTTTTTTTTTGGGGTGGGGGGGCTCACTAGTTGGTTTTTTGAAGGAAAAAAAGTTGTTAAGTTAGCAACCTTACTTTCTCTTTTCTTGACTACAGCCCTGCTTATCTTCCTACGCTCATCCCCTCACTTGGCCAAGCCCCTCAGTATCTCTTTGCACCAAACTTTTTCAGATATTGACTGCTTATGCCTTCACAGGGACTTTATTTACACTTCTATACCAATATAATGATTATTTGGATACAGAGCTCAATCAGCTAGAAATCAATGGATTTTTCCATAGACACCATTGAACCTGAAAGTAAAGATTCTTTATGAATCACTTTCCTATATGCAAAGCTCTATTATGTAGCTTCATCACTAGATGAAACTTGAGAGGACCTTTCTGATGATCCTTGCTTATCCAAATAGCTGCACACATTACACATACGGGAAGCAAGACATACCACTGTCTTCACTGCGCAGCAACAGATTCTTTCTCTGTTGCTACACAACCAGGCTTAAACTTTGCTGTAGTGACTTTTTGTGGTTTAAGACATCCGTGTCCTGTGGGACATAATTAGTGGATCCATGCAGAGGCTCCTTTATTCATCTCTCGCTTCTCCTGAATACCTCTTTCCTGTGAGTTGGCACTGACAAATGATCTGACAAAGCATGCAAAGTGCTCCAGATTCCCTGTTTTCTAGTTTTTCCTCTTAATTCCATTCATGCTAAAAATATAGGCCACAAGCTGTCAGAGAAGCAAAGCAGAGATAAAATGTACATTTAGTTATTTGTCCGCTTTTTTTTGTGTGTGCAAATATAGAAACTGTTCTAGATTTTAAAAAATCACTTTGGAGATTATTGTTTCTTTCTCTGTTTAGACCCTGTGTCATACTACAATCCTCTACATATAGCCGTTTTAAGGAACAGGCCAAACATGGTGAGGCTGCTGGTTGGACATGGAGCGGACATTGAAAAGAGGGACAGGGTGAATTTCTGTCTTGCTTTCTCCCAATTCATCACCTTCCTGAATCTGAGTCAGGTGAATAAACAGCATCTACTACACATCTGCAGATCCACGAGAGCAGTCCCTTGGACCTTGCGAGCGAAGAGTCAGAGAGACTGCCTTCCTTGATCACATTGCTGGACCTTGGTGCTGATGCAAATTCAAGGGACAAACATGGTATGTTGGACCGCCTTGCTGAAGCACATCAGCTCATACATCAATTTGCTCTAAAGTGTTATTGCTTTGGTCTCTTTCATTAAAGGGAAAACGCCTTTGCTCCACGCATTAGCAAGCAGCGATGGACTGACCGTGCACAACACAGAGAACATCCGGCTTTTACTGGAGAGAGGTACTGCTGACTCTTAGATGGTCTCCAGCTTCTCCGTGTTTGTCTGTTCTCTCTTTGGTTGGTCAATTGTTAACTCAAACTTCAAATGCTACAAGTGTAATTAACTTAATCTAATCTGATCAAAGCATTGGATGTGGTTCTTGATCAAGGCTTTCTTTAAATGATCAGAGCCCTTAAAGAAACTCAGCCTCTGATGCTTGTCTACTGTCTAGTATTTTATGCATATAAAATGTGCCACTTGTTTTTGTGCACAAAACTGTTCTGGAAACCATCCATATTGTTTTGAATTTATATATCACCCATCTAGAGATAAGTGATGTAAACAAAAACATATATATATATATATATAAACAATAAAAGCGACGATAAAAACATATTTCCTTTTCTGTGACTTCTATTGAAGTCCCACAGACACTTCTCTTAAGAAAGTATATACCCACTTTTAAATAGGCTTCTTCTGGACAAAAGGGACATGAACTGAACACTGTAACTGTTATTGATATTTATTGATGCTTTCATGGAACAAACAGGGGAGTAAACAGTAAAAATAACAGTTTTGACTTTACAGCCAGCTTTGAGGCTTTTAAACATCATTAATTGGAATTTATTGTTTCCATAATAAATCGAAATTATAATAAGACATCCTTTACAATAATGATAAATATTAGGAAAATCGTCCATTCTTTGCTGTCAAGAACAGCTGGTGCTTCAGCATCCTGAATGTGAAGAATGGTGAGTCAGGTAGAACTTAGTCACAATACCAAGGAAGACCACAAAATTGTGATTAAACCTGGTGATTTAGTGCATGCTAAAGCTGTTCAGGACCCTTATACAACTAGCATGATAGCATAGCTTCAACAACAACCTACCTGATGTAGAACATTCTGTCCAACTTGGTTTTTATTGAAACAGTTCAAGTTCTGATCAATGACACTCTTGCAGGCACGAGGCAGAGACACACTTCTTTTATTATCTAGAGCAAAACTCACAGTCGGTTGTACAAAATGGGTCAAAATACAATCTCGCAAAGTAGTTTCAGAGTTCTGAGAATCTTGCAGAACAAACTTCTAATCATTTTCCTGGGAGAAATTCTTTGACTCCACCGCACAATGGCTGAGGGGGAGCACAAGTCTCCGCGATGATTGTTCAGCCTCCAGATGAAAATTAAAACCACCATCAGGGGTCGTCTGAGGCAGCGTTACAAAAGCTAAGAAAAAAAAAGAAAAAGAAAAACAATTGCTTCTGCAGCTGACTCCCCTGATTATTCACAAGCCGGCAGCCTCTTTAAATCCTTGAGGATCAGGAGGAAGGTTTGGGTTCAGTTTAGGTAACGGCAGCTCATCCAAGTAAGTTTCAGATATTTCCTATTAAGAGTTTGTTTAATCTCTGTTGTAATTGTTTCATATTTTGTGTTTGAACTCCATATATCCAAAATCAGAAGAAAGTAATGGAACAATATGAAACATATTTCGCTGTCTTATAATTAATAAAACCATGCTGGTGTTAAGAAATGTTTGCTGAAAACAACTTAATCCACCTTTAGGAACTTTGTATGAAATAAAAACTATGTAGCCGCCAAATGCATGAACCTAACTGATTAGCAGAGGTTTGTGTTATTTCTTCCAAACAGCCTTAGAAAACAATAAGTTAATACAAGAAATAATTACATTAATTTGTTTTATCTAACTTTTTCTTAGTCATGCAATGTGAACTTTTTTTGATTTTGTTACCTTGCAACCTCATGTTAGAGCATAACTATATAGTAGAGCAGAACGAACTTATGGGTTTTACTTATTTATTTTTTTGCTAAAAGTGTAATCTGAAAAAATTACAAATTAATGACCGGAGATGGTATCCATTCAGTCTGAGCTTGAGCTAAGTGCAAAACATTCTGATCCTGTAGAGATACGCTCCAAAACACTTGTAGCTATATATAGTATGCAGCAATCAGTGGTTCTCCAAAGTATAGACTCAAGAGGGCTGATTGCCGATGCACACCACTCTTTTTTAGTGCTGCAAAAAATCTGGAAAACCACGCATGCTTTTTTTTCTTTCACTTCACAGTTGCGATTTAATTTATTTCGGTTTGTCACATGAAAGTGCAATAAAATGCGATGAGGTTTTATAGATGTAAGAATACGTTCGAGGTTTATGTATTTTTATCTCTTTGTTGTTGCTGTATCCCTCATCTCAAGGGGCCGACGTCAACGCTGCCACTGTAGACGGCGAAACGGTGGAGTCGTCCTTGGTGTTCCTGGTGAAGGAGGCTCTGGACGCCAGCGCTGAGGATGCCGCTGAGATCGGTAAATTCTGCCTCAAAGCCACGCAGCTCCTACTGTCCCATGGGGTGGATCCCAGCTGCTGCCTGAACGAGGACGGCGATTCCTCGCTGACACAGACGAGCCTGGAGCACTTCGACTTGCTCTTTCCTCTGGCCGTGCTCCTGATCCAGAGCGGAGCCTCTCTGGTCTGCTCCCACCACAGTTCCTCCTGTTGGTCGGGTTACAGCCTGCTCTTCCAGAGGCTTCAAACCGCCCTGCTGCGCTGCACCGATCAGAGTCACGCCGCTGAGCTCTTAGAGCAAGCGGAGATGTTGCTGGACTTGGCGAGGGTAAATGTCCCAAAGCTGAATCTGCCTTCGAGGGTGGAGCTCCCTGTTGCCAACCTGGACTCTCACCCGTACGCTCAGGCTCTAATAGGCCTACACAATCATGTAGTGGAGCGTGAAGGAAGCCCTCCGCCTCTACGTTGCCTTTGTAGGGCATTCATAAGGAGCTTCTTACAGCCCTGGCCACTGGTGGACAGAGTAAAAGCATTGCCTTTACCAGACAGACTGAAAGAGTTTCTGCTTCCGGAGCTCACCTACACCCCAAAGGCTGGCTGGGCCTGCTTCAAACCCCAACACACCCCGGGTTAATAGAAAGTAATTACTCTGAAATGAAATTCTAAATTTAGCTGTTAAACAAAAAGTGACAAAACCTTAATGCCTTTTTTGTTCTAAAATGTTTTTTCTTTTCCCCTGCCTCCCCCCCCTTTTTTTTTTTTTACATTTAAATACTAATATTTACACAATCTTTTTTTGTTCGTACAGCTAAATGTAAATAATTTAAAATGCTTCAGTACAAAATTAAACCATGTGATGGCAGTGTTGAATCACAGCAGCACAAGCAATGATCTTAAGATTTTTTTTTTTTTCTTTGTCCATTAAACTTGTTCCATTTGAGTAGAATCCATCTATTTCTTAAGGCCTTTTTGTGGCAATGCTGTGTTGTGTAATTTATGTACATTTTTCCATATCATATTGGAATAAAAAAATGTGTTCAACACTTTTCTATTGGCTTGTTTTTACACTTCTTTGCATTCTGTAAAGACTGCTCCTGCCTTTAATTGTCCAGTAAGTGGCAGTATAGCGCCGGGTAGGAGTTCTGCACTCAGGCTACCTGCACAAGGGGAATAATTAATGCCATGTATGTACCACATGGTTGTGCTCATACACCGAACCTCAGAATAGCTGCTAAATAAAGCGGCGCGAGTTAAAGGCAGCAGCACAGCAGGAAGAGTCTGCCTTTTGTAGCTTTGACATAATGTGGCTGCTGAAGTAGAAAGCTTTACCAAGCATTCCTAATGTTTCTGATTAAATACAGATGAATTCTCCTCTTTCCCTCACACTCAGCTAGTTCAACACTGCTTCAGCAAGAGAAACACATGAAAAATAAAATAAATAAATCCGCACTACGACGGTATAGGAGGGACCATAGGATACACATGTGTTCATGTATAAGTGTACGTGTGCCGACTAAACTAAATAGGACATTGTGTGTTATACAACTAACCCCTTCCTGACATTGCTGAAGCTGGAGTGGCTCCAAGGCTTGCAGGCGCTCCAGCTCCTCTTGGTTATCTAGGTCACAGCCTCTGAGGAGAAGAGCCTCAGCAGCAGCAGCAGAGAGCTGCATGACACACGCTTCACTCTCCTGTCCGTCTGAATCTGCCTGCATGCTCTTGACAAAACCTCAACGCTGGCCCTGGTCGGACGAGGGAGGGAGGGAAGATGGGAGGCGGATGAAGGAGGAATAAGAGAGAAAGAGAGAGAGAGAAAACATTAGAGATACACGGACAGGATGTGTGGAGCGGTTGAGAGAGTGCGCTCACAGAGGACATATGAAAGAAAGCACCATTGGTTTAGATGTACACCATACATTAGCTGCGGGAGCATAATCCTGACCACGCAGTTGTGCACAGCAGTGACAGAAACAAGCCTCTTCCACGGTCTCCAATCCCTGCTAGTGGAAGGTGATGGAACAGAGATAGTGGGGGGAGGGCTAAGCCAGTAACTCTCCATCCAACGTTTATTGGAAAAACAGTGCGAGTGAAGCTCTGTACTGAAATTAGTTATTGATCTATCCTCTCCCCGAAGCCCGTGGGTCTTTCCCAGCACACCTGCTTATTCTCTGATAGCCTTTTCTCTTACCGTTATATACCAAGGGTCTCTGAGGGCTTGTACTTTGTTTAGTATTTTGTACCATACCTGGTTAATTTGTCCAAAGTAGTTTAAAAATGGTTTTAATATAAGATTGTAATAATAGCTAAGTGTTAACCAGAAAGGTTGAAATGCAAAGCTTTTGAACAATGTAAAATTGCTGAAGGAAAATAAAAACAACCATTTGTTTTTATAGTTGAATGATAATCATTATGAATCCTTATCATTCATAATGATTCATCTGTTTCATTACAAAACAGATGAATCACAGTCAGCTCAGAAGAGGTTAAGGAATTCAACAACATTTCTTGGGAAGCAAACGGGCCTTAGCTGCTACGCCTCTCTACAAAAAGAAAGGCTCCACCCTAAGTCAGACTTCAGGAAGGGCTTAGTGGGGCTGTAGCCCAGGGCCCCCAGGTTCTGGGTGGCCCAAACCTTTTTTTCTTTTTTTTTAATGAACAGATGTTTTGAAAACTTTTTGGGATTTGGATTTTCATGTAGCAAAAGCAATGTCACAGTACCACCTCTAAACTAACCCTCGACTCGCAGGATCGCAGAGTTAACAGAAAGCTTCTTTGATTTTGGTATATTTGAGGGACTGCATTACATCACCACATACAGGCTGGGCATATTTACTACATCCGTCTGTCCATTGTCTTCATCCGCCTGTCGTTTGCAGTCGGTGCCCATCTAACAGTTGTAGTATTTACTCAAACTTCTTATGTCAAATTTTGGAACGGATGTGCCACTGATAATTGGTAACAGAAAGGATTGAGCTCCCCAAAAGTCCTGATGCTCGTGAAAAGTGGGTGATGTTTTCAAAGCAAAGACGGCAGACTTTTGTTACGTTCAAAACAATGTTTTTGTCACTATTATAAAACATTTGAACCTCATGGTAAGGAAGGAAGAAATAACCTAAAGTTGAGGGAATAAGATAGTTTATGCCACAGCGACAACTGAAAACTGACAATCACCAGCCACTCCAGCTGGACCAGGTGTTGGTTCTGAGTATAAAGTTTCTCAAGTAAGAACATTTGTTGTTTACAGTTAAAATATGCCCCGCTCTGTGCAAACACCTGTTCTGCTTGTTTACTCAAGATGATCAACCGTAGAAGCAACTTCTTTTTCTCTCAGTGTTTGAGCCAGAGTAATAACAGATTTTATCAGTATCTTAATTTCCCTCCCACTAACCGCATGTGTGGAAATGATTTTGAGTGACATTCAAAGTCTAAACAGCACGCTTTTGAGAAAAAATAACTTCAACAGACTTTTAGAGTTCAAAAGTCGTGACAGATTGGGTGTTTGGACTAACAGTTTGACAGCTAGATTGCTGTGTTGGAGTGAAACAACTCAAATGCAGACTGATTGTACTGGCAAGATGGAGACTCAGCAGCTTTTACTCACTTTTACTCAATTTTAGTTTAGGTTTTCATTCAACACTGTGGCCAATTATGGGCATACTCAGTTCATAACACTTTTAAAAATCTGGGCAGGGTGCTAGTTTGCTGCGTCTCCAAGCTACTGCTCTGTGACAACATTTCTCCTGATATTTTTCCTTGTCAGTCCAAATTTCTGTGTCCATCATCACTCACAGTTGAGCTGGAAATTTGATCCATGTTAGACAGTGATGTTTTATTTCTATTCAGTCTCAGAAAGAAATCAAGGATGGTGAATCAACAGTGTCTTTCACAGGTTAAATAGAAGTTTTCCCTGTTTTTACAGTTATATAAAGTATTGTGTGCATACTGTAGGTATTCAGCCCTTGAGTCAAAAATTTGTAGCACTGTTTTCTGTAATTAAAGCTCTATGAGCTGTGAACATCTAAAGACTGACATTTTTGTCAATTTTTTGCAAAATATCTCAAACATAGATTTGATGATCACCTGTCAAGTCATTCCACAAATTCTCAATTGGATTTGACTGGGCCGTTCTAATACATTCATATTGTAGCTCCGGGGTCATTGTCTGCCAGGGGTGAGCTCCTGGCCCAGTCTAACATCTACTCCAGGCTTTAACTGTTTTTTTTCTTGTTTTGATTTTTTCAGTTCTCTGTATTACCGTGCATGTTTGAATCAACTCTGACCAGCTTCCTTGGGCCTGCTTCAGTATGATTCTGAATAATGTGTCCAGTGAGTGGTATGGGCTTTTTTTTCCTGTTAGCCAAGCAGTTCGGTTTTGGTCACATCTAACCGGTCACCTTCTTTTACAGGTTTGCTGTGTTCCCAGCATAGCTTGTGGCAAAATAGGACATTTTTGTCATCCTCTCAGAAATGGCTTTCTTCTCGTCTGATTGGAGTTGTTCAAGGGGAAAGTGTCGATCTCTACGGCTCCTCCAGAGTTACCATGTGCCTCAAGATGCATCACTACTTAATCCTCTCCTTGCCTGGCCTGTCAGTGTAGGAGGAGAGCCATGCCACAGTTTCCATTTTTGGATAGTGGACCTGAATAGTGCTTTGTGAGATGTTCAAAGCTTGGGACAATATTTTCTAAACTAAATGTCTCTTAAAATTCTCCACAGCTGTATCCCTGACCACTCAGGAGTGTTACTTGGTCTTCATGAGGCTGATGCCTTCACAGAGCCTCTAGATTTATTTAGATTCCACATAGGTGGACTCTACTGGCAAATAAGAGAACTTCAGAATAGGTTGCACTGGATTTTGTTTAGGGGTATCAGAGTTGAGGTGCTAAATACGCATGCATAGATTTTTTTTGGGGGGGGTTAAGTTAAGTGTGTATCATGCTCCTTTTCCTTCATAATTATGGACTAATTCATGTTTTATCACCTAGCACCCCAAAATATAGATTGTAGTGTGTGGTTACATTTAACCAAATGTGGAAAGGTTCAAGAGGTATGAATATTTTTGCAAAGGACTTTAGATTTGTGTAAAGTGAACCAATGGTATTTGTGGGGGTTAGAGGTCACAATTGCCCTCAAAGAACTGAAATCTCCACAACCATGTGGTTCAAAAATGCTTAAAGTGCTTTTGTTAATAGTTCAAAAAGCAAATGTTATCTTAGTATGAATTAATACACGCAATGAAAACCCGTTTTAACACTATCGCACTAACTAGCGTCCACATTCTTCCTTTTCTCCATTCTTGAGGTTTCGGCCAATCAGCATCAAGGAAAACGAATGGCATTCCTCGATTGGCTGCTTTGCAAATACCAGCCAGTAGTTCATCCAGTAGCATAGCACCTAGGTATTTCACCTTCCCAAGCTGCATTTTTCTTCTTATAGTTCAGATATGCTCTACAATAGATCCACTAATTGATTCATTTTCTGCAAATAATTAGGAGTTACATTCCACAGAAAAATCCATGAATAGGCAAATCTGTGAATAGGGAACCATAAATGGGCAGGGTCCACTGTAATGTTTGTGGCTAAAATAGATTCAGAACATTTTCATGAACAAATTACGAAGAGCAAAATCCAAAAGCAATCTTTTTATGACACAAGTCGTAAAAAGAAACATAGTCAAAACTTTGAAGTTTTAATTAATCTTATACTCCTCAAAGTTTTTCAAGAAATATTAGATAGCATGTTTCCCACCAAGGGAAACAAGTGTAAAAACATAGTAATACATTATCTGTTGAAATTATATATTTTTTAAAAAGTATCTTGCTGATTTTCTTCTGTCTCTTTAGGAAGTGTGAGTTTCCTGTACGGCCTTGACCTTTTCATTTACAACTCCATCAACTACCGAAAGGCTCACGTTTTATTTGGGGCCTTTTTTTTTACCCCCCTTCTCCTCTGAGTGCTGCCCGTGCAGAGGGTGCATCTCTCTGTCTTTCTCTAGACATTGTCTAGACACGGGATAATTGCAGACATCACCGAACACTCAGCTGCTGCCAGGAACCCCATGGGAGTTGAGGTGGACTTCGAAAGGAGTCAGCCATCAGTCAGTGAAGGGGCTCGCAGAACCCCTCAAACACAGTGTTCATGCTTTTTATTACTTACTGTATGTTTTGGATTTAAATGCAAGGAAGGAGAAAAAGAAACTGAGAAATGCCTAGCTGCAGATGGGGTGACTTCATGCGAAAGAAATGCACCCCGTTCCTTTCTTTTGCCGCTCCTGATGGAGCACACCAAAAACAAGCGGCCGCTTGCACGTATTCTTCGCATCTACCAGCTTCCACGTGTTTTATCTTCTAGAAAATTGCTGTTTGGGTGAGAGCCTTAGGAAACATTTTGACTGGGTGTGTGTGCGTTTGGAGAGGGCGGGAGGAGGGTGGTTTCTGAGAGACGTGTCGCAGGCTGCTGGGTTCAGCTAGAGCGCAAACTAATCTCAGAGTGGGGGTGGAGAGGATGCAGAATAACTGAATCTTGTTGGGGCAGGCCACCTTCTCATTCTGCTCCAGGTGTCTTTTCCTGCTTTAGCCTGACAAATACCGGCTGCCGTTCTCACCAGTCGCTACAGGTCTACTCTCTGTCACATGCTTAGATAAGAGACTTTTGAAGATTTGTTTAGTAAACCTCCACATATTTCCAAACCCTACAATTACTGCGTATCATTTATCAAAACTTTTAAATGTCGTGCTAGTCTGAAAGTTTCTGTATCAATTTGCTTATGTTTTTGTTTTGTTCTTTTAACCAGACTCGAAAAGTAAAGTCGCTCTTTCTTACACCCTTGATTTCTAAGTGGAACAGCGAAATGTAAAAACTCTCTACCCTGATTCCTGTTTTAGAACTTCAGAAAGTCCACCATCCTCCACATCCCTGCTACTGACGCCATTTCACTGAAATTCCAGACAACTGGCGCCTGAGCTTTGCCTCCAAGAAGGACATGATGAATAGGACACACCCTTGGTATGCTGGTGAATGGCAGAATATATAGCACACACTGCAGTGAAACAGCCTAGATTCATTACAGCCTCCAGACCAAGCTCCCAGCTCTCTTCTCTCTCCCTCTCTCTCTTTGCTTTTTCTCCCCCTCGTGTTTCACGCAGCTCGCTTCGCCTGTTTCTTTTGAAAAAGAGAGCCTCTGAATCTGAGTGAAATACTCTGAGGCACCAGCAAGGCGAGCTACAGCTCTTTTCCAGAGCTGCTGGTTCCTGATCCACCTCTTTGTTGTGGTCTATGCATGCCTTTCCCTGGTCACGTGACGCCGTCTCCATGGCAACCCCGGTTTGAGTAATCATTTGCGTTACGACCTTTATTCCCTTGAGGAAAGGGGAAGGGAGGGGGGGAGTGAGTCTGAGCCTGTAGAAAGAGGGAGCAGGAGCAAAAAGAAAAGGCAGGCAGAAGGGGAGCGGTGGAGAGGCACTGGGAAGGAAAAATAGGCAAAAAAACGAGTTTACGGAGAAAAAATGTTGCCCTGTTTTGCCTCCGTGTTCTGAGTTTTATCTTAATGTCTGAATATTTTATCCAAACAGTCTTCTACTCAGAGCTGCACTCATTGCTTTGTTTTTACCATGTCTTGCTATCCTTTGTAGCATGAATCACTCTGTGACTAAGTCAGGCTGGCTTTAAGCGAGATCTGGCATGTATGCTTCATTAAAACTTTCAAACACACCAACACACACATCCGTGTACTTCTATCGGTCAGAGAACTTTGTTTTGACTTCTGATCATTTTAGTTGAGGCATTAATGCCTTACCCAGACATTTTCCCTAGCCCTAGCTGTTAATAGATCCCTAACCCTAACCTTAACCAAAACTTAACTCACTCCATACCTCTAAACCTAACTAGTATTCAAACAAATTCAAGGACCAGAAAAATGTCCCCACTTTTCACAAATGACCTCCATTTTTAGGGGAAAATGCCTAGAATGGTCCTGACACACACACACACTTTTACATGACTTCCATTTGTTTTTCATTCATTTTTATAGCCTGACCCTTATGAACTTAACCATGTTAAAGTACATTACTAACCCTAACTCTAACCAAGTTCACACCTTAGTCCCAAATCTAACTATAGCCCAAAAGCAGCCCCTCTTCTGATGGGGCCCGGGCTCTGGACCCTGTAAATAGCAGTCAGTCCTCACAACCTATTATTTGTTGGAAAAATGGCCCTTTCACTGTATGAACTACAAGGCTGCACGCACTCACTTATACGCTTGTTAGGACATTATATTGACTGTGTAACCTCATCTGTAACCCTGTAATAGTACACACATAAGCCTTACCTTAAGTTAAACTTTATTCACACCTTAATCCTAACCCTAATGCATCACCCTAAAGAGAGTAGCCCACCACATTAGGACTGGGCGTTGATCACCTTAAAGTCTATAGGTCGTCAGAGGAAGAATTAACAACACCGGCTCGTATGTTGGGAAGTCCTTGTTACATTGCATTGCCTTTTGTTCCTTTAACCAGAATTATTAACATTACACATCTAATCTTAGCCTAAGCTTAATTCACACTTTAGCCCTAGCTTTAATCCTTAACCTAAAAATTATATTCCACTGCATTAGCACCGGGCTTGGTCCCCAGAAGGCCTATCGTTCTTAAGAAGGTAGCTTATTATACCCCAAAATGTCCTAGAGAAGGAGGAATAAGAACAAGTACACACACATATGCACACGTGCACACACACACACACACACACATACACACACACGCATGCACACACACACACACACACCTCCCCTTCATTTCTTCTTGGAGGCAAAGCTGCACTGTGCCACATGTGCAAGTCTCAGCAGAAACAGATTCTGTATGTTCCTGTTTCTCGCTCTCCCGGCTGCGTTGTCATGGTTACCCAGCCAGTCCAACCAAGGCACGCAGCCCTTCCTGTCTCTTTCTCTCTTGCTCTCTCCACCGTTGGGTGATTCAACCCATCAGTTGGGTTGTGTCATCTCCTAGATGAAGTCTGCTGCTCCCACGTCTCCTCAGCTAGAGTTTGTATTCTGGTTTGTTTTAAAAACAAAAAATAAAGGATCTGTATGCGTTTTGCAGCTAATGGGTGGATGTGCTGGTTTCTTTGACCATAAATTGAGTGAAGGGGTTGTTGGGAGTGTAGTGGGGGAGTGGGTTCTAAATTGACAGAAGGTGGGCTTGACTAAGGTGGGGGTACTGGTGGTGATAGACACATTATTGGGGTGGGGGTCTGTGGTGCTGCTGGTGGAGGTGGTGCCGGCTGCTTCCAGGTGCCTGTGACTGGGGCTGCATATGAATAAGGGGGCCCTGGTTCTCCCGAGATGGCAACTGGGGAGAGGGAGAGAGAGAGAGAGCTGCTAAAACCAGAGACCAGCAGAGCCTGGCTGGATGAGAAGGGCCCCCACAAGCTGCTGACAGGAGCTGGAGCTAGCCATCTCGTTAATTAGTGTTTTTTCTTACTCTTGCAGCAGCAGCAGCAGCGAATGGGGGAGTGGGTTAGAAAGGGATGTGGGGGTGGTATATGACTCACAGACACAGTATGGTTTATTCATGATGGAGGAAGGGTGTGTGTGTGTGTGTGTCTGCGTGGAGAAGAGTGTGCTAGAGAGATTGGGAAAGAGAGAGGAAACAGGCATGTTATTTGCGCACAGTTGTGTGTACGTGTGCGTGTTTTGTGATGGCACATCATTGATTGGCATCAAGCCATGATATTATTATTTTGAACATAAAACCATTGTGCTCGTTCTTATTTTCCTTTGAGTGTTTCTCTTAAAACTTTCCGTAAATGGGGTTTCCTTCCGCTCGAACCTAGACGGACATCTATACCTACTTTGCGTGTTATTTCTGTTTCCATTGTTACCGAGGCGTTATTGATCGCTTGCTTTTGAGGCCTGTCTGGGAGGGTCTGCGCTGATGAAATAGGTTTGGGGTGCATCTCTCATAGGTGACCTGACCTTGTCTTCCCTATCTCAGCTCCCGACAGTGATCCTCGTCCCTTTGAGGGATGCGCAGGATCAATAGATTGGTCTTCCACACACACCAGACACCCATTACTCCCCATCCTGGTGTAGGCAGGGTTGCTGCTGCTGCTGCTGCTGCAGTGTGCTGAACATTCCAGAAGAGGCAGATCGCTCTCTCCACACCACACCACACCAAGAATACGATAGCTTCTAGGTGTTTGTCTGTTTGTTGCCGGGTTTAAGAGGAGTTTACATTACAGCTCTGGTTAAGTCTAATTGTCTCCTCCTATCATTAGTGACAGCCATGACCTCTGCTCATTGGCATATCTGCATTCTGCCTGCACTGCAGAGCCTCCACCACACCACTCGGAGCGTTCTCTCTCCCAAGAGCGGCAGGGCCCATGCCTCATAAATACAAACACAATCTCTCCTACACCTCCTGACTGCAGGACAGGGTTCCACACATATCTGCCCGTGGAGCTCAGCCCATTTGCATACATATTAAAGTGACGCCTCGGAAAAAAGGAAGAGAGAGAAAGAAGGGGGATGAGGGGAGGGAGGGAGAGGGGACGGCGGTATGGTGGGGAGATGAGGGAGCGGGTATATGCAAACAAGGCTTTCATCTAATATGCAAGAAGCGGCATCGCTCTGGCATAAATCTGCATCTGAGCTCCGGCAAAGAGAGCAGAACCCATTTGACAGTAAATGGGTTCGGGATGACTGTCAGAAGCACAGAGGAACATTGTGTTACCCCACGTACGGAGAACAGCGCTGATTGATCAGGCTGGCATGTCACTTATGGTGTGAACTACAAGGTTGCAACAGAACATTCAAAAATACAAGTAATTATCACAAAAAAATATGTTAGAGTGTAGTAGAACAATTTACAGGACTTCCTAAAACTTTTAGGGTACTATTTGGTTTTTCTACTTTGTTGGGAACATAGAATGCTTAGTGACCTTCATAGAGCCTGATGGAAACATTGTCTTAACTCTCTAAAGACCCTTTTGGGCTTTTTCACATTGTTTCCAGCTTTTTATCCTAAGCTTGGCTAATCAGTGACTGCTGGCTGTAGTTTCATATTTACATATCATAATAGTCCTCTTAGTACAAAGAGTCTGATATTGTCAGTTTGTGTGAGATAGCTGTAATGACGGGAACTACGGCTAGGAATAGTTTTCCTTACAACATGGAAAACAATTGAAATAAACCAAAATTTAAAGCGGAAATTAATGCAATTAAAACTCTAAAGATATTTGTTGCATTATTTATTTATGTAGCTAAAAAACTATTGGAAAAAATAGTACAAAAGAAAATATATTAGCCCCTTTTTAAAATTTCTTCTGTTTTTGCTTTCCCACCAAAGTAATCTTTGGAAATCATCGAGCAAACATTAAAGCTATTATTGATAATAGCAAAGAATGATCAACCAGGTAAATAGAATAACTGTATATTTCATTTCACATCAATGTGACTCTATATGAAAAAATGATCACCGCCTATTTATTCCACCAAGCATTTGTGATAACTTGCAATAATTATTATATGTGGATGTGGTGGAATTGTAGCCCATTTTTTTGGAGAATGGTTTAAAGTTCATCACAACAGGAGTTTTTCTGAAGCATGAGCCTCCTGTTTAAAGTCATATCGCAGGATCTCGATCTAGTTTAAGACTCGACTTTGACTAGGCTACTCCTGAACCTTCATTTAGATTTTTAAGCCGTTCAGTAGTCAACTTGCTTGTAATTCATGGTTTCATCACCTACTACCAGACACTCAGGTCGAAGTAAAGCAGTCCCATGCCACCACTCTACCACCACCATGTTTAGCTATTGGTATTATGTTATTTTCTGGATCGGTGTGTTGCTTCAATCCCAGACGTAACAGGATGAACACCTTTAACGTTTCCAAAAAGTATTGTGGATCATCAAGATGTTTTTAGAAAATGTGTGAGAGGCCTTTGTATTGATTTTTGTCAGCAGTAGTTTTGGTCTGGTATTTATCCCATGGCTGCAATGTTTGCCCATCCTCTTTCTGATTGTTGAATCATGAAAAACTGTGACCTTAGGGAGGTGAAATCTGCGGAGCATTAGATGTTGCTTTGGATTCTCTCATGCTCTGTTGTATAAGTTGTCATTGTTCTTACTTTTGGTAGATTAGCCACTCCTGGGAGAGTTCACCACTGTTCCATGTTTTCTCCATTTGTGGGTAATGACTCTCACTGTGGATCACTGGAGCCCCAAATTCTTAGAAATGGGTTTTGTAACCCTTTCAGGAATGATGTATGTCACTGGCATCGTTTCTTATGTGTTTTCAAACTCCTTTAGATCAGTTCTTACTGCGCTGCTTTTTAACATCCTTCAGCCTTCTTCATTTTACCAGACAATTTTGACTTAAGGAATTTCCTGATTCTACAGGTCAGACAGTTTTCTGGACTGGGAGTGGCTGCTGAAAGGAAAACAGAAAATGTGTTTTAGAAGTAGAGCTAGCTACTAGTATTTTAAGGTCGGTAGATATGATTTTCTTTTTCATCAATAAATAAAATCACCATTTGACAACTACTTTTGTGGTTGTTATTATTATTTTTGATCAGATCATGTTGTAAATTTTTTATTACTTTTTGACATTGTAAATTCGATAACTATCATTCCGCTACCAATATTCAATTGTGGATAAGCCTGGAAAAAAAACTTGTTCATGTGCTTTCAGACTCTGCTTTACTGTTCATTCTTTTATTTACCGAAGCTACTAGTTTAATAAAGTTACAGGCCTCCTTCAAAAAAAGTTTTTCTCTATCTTTTGAGATGCTATTTGTTTGGACCAAACCGGTCAATATAATTCATGTATTAGAAGTCTGTACTTAATTATAGTAAGGTCTAAGATTCTCCATAGCAATAACATCCCATTAACATTGACTGTAAAACTCCAGAAACTGTGTTACAAAGTAAATGCCGTAAAAAATAATAATTAAAACAACATCATAGCAGTCTAAGCACTGCCTTACCTTTCCATCAGGCAGCTATTCAATATGTTTCGTGGGTCAATAGGTTACAAAATAGAATCCAGCTATAACAGATCTTTTTTTTTTTTTTTTGTCGTTTGAAGATTTTTACATTTCTTTTCTTTTTTTTATTCCATTTGAACTAACCATTCACTTCTTATCCAAACTGAGGTGGTGAAGGTAAGATCAATGACTTTTAACCTCCCCGCTGAACCATGTCTAAGAAAGAAAAAAATCTAAACAAATAAACGTAGAACCATTTGAGGGAAGATGAATTGCTTTCAGGAATCGTGTACTGCTTTGAAGGGAGATTTGGAACTCAAGAGCTTCTTCCCAAAGTACAGCACACCTTTTTCTTTCAGCTTTCCTTTTAGCAACAGAAAAAAATGTAACAACCACTCCAAGGTCAGTGTGCAATTCTGACATCATATGGTGCTGAGACAACATAAAAAAACAATCACTATTAGTTTTTTTTATTTACTTAGTCAAATTAAATTAGAAGTAGCTTCTAGAAACTGCAACACAAACTACAAGCCCCATTTCAGAAGACTCTTTCAAACCAGAATTTAAATATGTTGCTACGGCGTGTCTGGATCTCTGTGACGACGGATAGGAGATCCTGAACGGGCCATCCCGATGGAGAAATATTGGTAAAAGCATCATTATGTGAGGACATTGCTGAAAGAAAAACTGGAGCCTGCAAAAGAGTAGAGTCTGAGACAGAAGTTCTCTTATTAGTAGAAAGGCAACACTAAACAAACAGACAAAACTACAATGGAAAGGCTTAGTTGGGATCATTTTTATGTTAGTTGGAACTTTCCAGCCTGAACCTAAATTCAGGTGAAAATCTGATTTCCATTCCACTTCTAAAAATATAAAAATAAGGAACTTTAACACAATGCACAGTATATAAAATAAGTTTCTTTGTATCTTAGGGGTAAGTGAAGCCACAATATAAAAACAGATAATGCAATAAACTAGATTCAGCATTTCACACATTGTCAAAGACCAATGCCAAGAGATGAGTTTCAAGAAGTCATTTAAAAATGACATTTAAGAGTAGACTAAGTTTCAAAAATCATTTCAGGTTTTTGCAAATAAATTAGTAGAAAAAAAACCTCAAAAAAGAAGGTCCCCGTTGTCTCAATGGGGTATTTGTGTGCAGAATCTTGAGGAAATAGGTTAATTTAGTACAATTTGGAACAAGGCTGTAACATAGCAAAATGTGGAAAAAGTGAAGCACTTTGAATACTTTCCGGATGCACTGTACACTCAAATGACCTGCAGTGAAAGGTGGTTCTACAAATTACTGACTAAGGGAAACTGAATACAAAAGCACACAAACCTTTTCAGATTTCTTTGGACTTCTGTCCAAAGAAATCTGCTTCAAATTAACACTGGTGAATTTGAAACAGAAAGTGTACTGATGATGTACTTTCTAATGAAAAGCATCATAATTGGTGGTTCAGAAAAAAACTGGAAAACAAATTTAAGGAGTATGGATAATTTATGTTGAAGGCAATTCATTTTTAGTGTGATTCAATTTTATTTTGTACCAATTCACAACAAATGTCATCTTGAGGTGCTTTCCAAGACAAACTGGTTCAATTAACACTTAAATTGAAATAATCCAATGTATTCCAGATACCTTTCAGGTCGATACAACACATCGGATTAACATCCAATTAAAGTAATTTGTTGTTTAAGGAAGGTCAATTGGTTGCATCCAGTTATAAGCTCCTCAACTCGAAGCAATCACAAGATGGCTTTATTCTTTCTAAAGAATTGTTGGAAAACCCTGTGCATTTTCTTCCGCTCTACAAATGATTCCCCTTAGATTGATCTATTCCATAAAATCCCATAAACACACATGGAAGTTTGTGATTGTAACGTGACAAAATCTGAAAAAGTTCTAGGAATGTGAAATACAGTCTGTAAATGGCATCGTCTATGAAGGACACACAGCTAAACACTGACTTAGTACTTTCCATGTGGAAACAAAGGCAGTGGGGAAGTGAAGTCGGTATTAACTTCAATTCCTTACTTGATTCCAATTTCACTTCTGTAGACGCACATCATCGCCTCCTGGAAGAAGAATTTCCAGTTAAACGAGGGAGTAGCAGCATCATGCTGTGTGTGATTGCTCTGCTGCGAGAGGAACTCATGAAATTCACAAAATAGATTCTCATCCATCAGAACAGACGAAAAAATGTGAAAATATTGAAACATTTCAGGACATCAACTTGTACATAAAGTCTTAGCCACAAACAGGCCATTCAAATGACTTTAATTGTACCATCAAGTTACTATAACATGACATTATATGTTGCATTTAGTGTAATGGCTTCCTCTTCAACATTTTTACAAGTTCGTTAGGATTTGTTTTTTAGGGTTGACGCTAAAATACATTTGTTTCTGGGACACAGAACTTGTCCCCTTCCTGGACGCCTGGACATTCATGTTGGACTTTCATGTTGTTTGTATGAAATGTTTGAACAGAGAAACGTGGCACATTTAAGCATTTGATAAATGGTCACTTTTGATCATCCCTTTATGTCACATGGAGGCAGAATCTTTTAGCATTCTATCTGTAGGTGTGGCTCTACAGGAAATGTTTTGCTTAAGGTCACAAAGAGAGAGCCAAGTATTTTTATACAGTGAGTGTGAACCTCTGGCTTCAACTGCATGTAATTTACTTTTTGTAAAATGTCACATAGGAAGAGATAAAGAACACTAAAGCTGCGGTATCCCATTAAAAGGCTGAAACGTGCAGTTCGTAGTGTCCCTGGTACCTCCCACAACCTTTTTTTGCACAGGCAAAATTAGAGCACATGATGGCAGTACTAAAGCAAAGAAAGGGCACCAGCGAGACTTCACTTTGCTGTCCTCAGGAACTGGAGCGGGGCCATGCGCTCTGGGTTTCCCCTAACTGAGCGAGCGCTGTGAGTATTTCATGTTGGACACCCTTGAACTCCCTTTCCTGTTGTCCTGCCTGAGCATGTCACACCGAAGCACGCTATTCTGTCTGTACAGGTGATCTTACGCACAGGATGTGGAAACTCTGAGTGTTTCTGCGTGTGCAGGGGGCTGGAGGGAGGAAGGGGTGGAATTGGTTGAGGGGGTGGTGGTGGTGGTGGGAGGAGAGTGTCGGGGGAGGGGGGGTGAAACAGGATATGTTGGGAATAACACAAAGCACAAAAAGTGTCACATGATCTAAAAGCACAGAGTTGATTTATTTGGCTTCAGAAAGAATCTGTTGCATGTGGTTTGGAGGAGAGAATGTTTTCTCTCTTTGCTCTCTGCGCGCTCAGACACAACACATGGAAACATTTTCTGAGAGGCCATGGGTCTGAAAAGAAAAAGAAGAAGAAGAAGAAGAAAAAAAACAGAAAAGCTCTAGACATTGTATTTCTTCCCCTCTTTTCTTTGCTTTTTACATTTTTTTTTCCCTTAAAGTGATTGAATTACATACAGCTGCTCACCACATGTAGAGCTCCCGCTAATGAATATCGGCGATGGGCTCAACGACGGCGCTGTTATTAAATACAGGCGGGTCAAAATCAACTTTTGGAAGTTGTGCGCCGAGGATTACGCTCGTCATTAATTCCTTGCCGCCGTAGCCGTGATGTATCAATGAACATCCTATTTACAAGCTCTGTTTCAGTGCGTAATAAATACACTTCCACTCACATGAGACAGTTGCATGTCTGCTCTATTGTCTGCCATAAATATGCTGGAAGGGTTGGTTAAATATTGATAACACCAATTTTCTGCCTCCCTCTTACCCCACGCACACTTCTCCATCACAGCCACACACACAAATACACATACACACACACACACACCCATCCCAAACCCCTCCTCCTTTCTCTCCTTCTATCTCTCGGTTATTTCACCCTCACAGTAACCTTGCTTATGCATATTGCATATGTAAATAAAGCACCCCGCCTCTGAAGTAATTGTGTGCATCTTCCACATAGCAGCATATCTCAGCTGAGGCTTTCAGAGGACGCGCTGAGGGAAAGCTGTATTCTCTTTGTTTAAAAGTCACTCTTTGTTGTTTCGTCACGTTGACTAAGTCTTACTGGAAATTAATACGTCTCAGCCTCAGTTTCTTGTACTAAAAGGAATCATCTCTATATTCTGTTTGTTCTCTCCTTGGTTTTCAAAATGTTGCTGCATGTCAAAAAGTCGATCTGTTGCCAATAGAGTAAAATATTGTATTAAGCAGTTGGATTTTTTTTTTTTCTTTCTGTGACATGACTAAATTCACATCTGAGGTTAGTTGAACGGTCTTCTAAAGCTAGACGAGATTATTTTAGAGGAAAGCGTCACTCTGTCCTTTTAAATCTTTAAGTACTTGAAAGCCTCACTCCACATGGATCTAAAAATGCTTAAAAACTTCATGATAGTCCCTCCCTTTGTCATACTTCAAATGTGGCCTATATGTGGAATTAAAATCTTGAATAATAAAACATTTCTAAAGTTTATTTTCATTATTTATCTGCTAAGTGCAAAAATCCAGCTTGACCCAGAGCGGGGCTAAACTTAGGGTCACTTTAAAACAAAGGACTGGACAGAATGCACATGTGCTTCATTCATTTTTTAAACTTGAACAGGACAAAAAGACTAAATGTAATACTAACATAAAAATACCTTGTAGAAGAATTTGTTAAACTTTTTTCATCTTCTGTTTTACCTCACTACAACCTTGAAAATGTCGTATTGGATTTTCATCTGGACACATAGTTTGGAAGTGAAAGGAAAACAATCAATGATCTTAGATTTTTTTTTTTTTTTTAAATGTGGTGCCCCACACTGATACCTTTAAATAAAATCTGATCCAACCAACTCCCTTCGGAAGTCACAAACTTTAATCCATGACACCCATGAATTTTTAATTTATTCTCGGTATCATCCCAGGTGTGCTGTAAAGGTCTCAGCATTCGTGAACAAAGATCATCATGAGGATAAAGAAATGTCAACAATCAAGTTTGGGGGAAGTTTAGTAACCTAGCGAGGTGAGATTATAAAACCAACATCCTAAGATATTAGATGAGTCTTGAATCCGGTCTTAATGGAAGAGTGGCAATAGGAAAGTCATGGATGGAAGCATAAGAAGTTTCCTTCAAGCCGCGTGGGGGCTAGCAGACATGTCCTCTGGTTATTGAAGACCAAAACGGATTTATTTTTTTACCTACATGTGAAAAGCAATGTGTGCTTGAACAGTGCGCCTCACCCTGAACACACCGTCCCCACAGAAGATACTGGCAGCATCATGCTGTGGGATACTGGGACTTTGGTAGCAGCTGATGTGAAGATGGGTGGAGTTTAGTACAATCGTTGAAAAAAACCTGGAAAAGACTCGACCGGCAGGGAGGTTTTACCTTCCAGTGTGACGACAGTGGTGAAAAAGGTGCTTCTGCAAATTAGCAAAAAAAAAACCAAACAAAAAAAAAAACATTGTATGTCACAACACGCCATCCTTTAATGATTTGTAAAGGATGTTGATAGCCCTTCGTCTTTTTCCTTCCATACATTTTAGTTGATCTGTAAATTGCAATAAAAAAAATATTAAAATTTGTACTTGTACCATGAAAATATGAAAAAGTTTGAGTAGAATAAATCATTCTACACACTGCAGAGCGATACTTGCATTCAAACCTAAAATCAAATCATTGTAGCTGTTGTATGGACACAACCGTACAACCTCCTATACTATGATTTCATTAGCAAATACAACTAAGTATGCAAAGGGCCTTTCAAATTTTCTACCACCTGCAATGTATTTGTATTTTTTTTTTGTGTTTAGAAAGGCCAACATTAAAGCATTAGGATATTTTGGGGGTTAGGGATATTTTTGCTAGTTCTAACTCTAATTTTATCTCCAAACCTTACAAACCTATAGTAGTAACCAAGGCAAAAAAAGTGAACAGATCTCTGCAAACTAATGTGCTACACAAGATAGCGAAAACTGTGATATTAATCACGAACATTCAGTGATGCATTTAAACCTTTGGGGAATGACCACAACAAAACCAATTACAAATTATTTTCAAAAACAAGAATCAAGTGTACATAAGAAAACAAACAATTGACCTACATATTTAACATCCAACCTGCAGGCTCAGATATTGACATATACCATCACTAATATTCACTAATATAAAACACAGCACTCATGTTCCAGCAAGTTTCTGTTCATGACAGGCTTGAGCCTTTGTGCTTTCTGGGTTGTTCTCAGAGGTTTCAACCTTTTGCCTTTCATCTGACGGTAGCAGTCTGGGTCACATGGTTGGCATTCAGAGTCACAATGAGGCGTTCCATTAGGATAATGATCCCAAACATGCCTGGAAGGGGTTAAAAAGCAGACTTCACCTGCCTCACTTCTGATACGCATTTATAACTCAACAATAAGAAGGAGTCTGGGCAAAAATGTTCTCTGTGGAAGAGCGTCAGGGTGAAGATCACTCCTGACCAAAAAGACTGTAAACACTCATTCCATATTGGACAAAAACATCTTGATGTTTCCCAAGAATTTCTTTCCAAAGATGAAAAAAAGCACATAATGCCCAATTATGAGAGTAAAACATGATGGAAGTAGATTAATGGTCTGCTGCTTCTAGACTTAGATGACTTGCAATGTTCAAACACACTTGGGTTATGCCGATGGATAATTATCCAAAGCAAAGAAGCAAGTACACCTCTTAATGACAAACTTCCCTAAAACATGCAAAATACAGATGTTAGAAAGGCCTAGTCAAAGTTTATGTTTGAATCAAACTCATATGCAGTGGCATTTAACCAGTATTCACTGGCAGTTATTCCAAATATTTAAAGGAAGCTGTTTTCACCGAGGATGTCAAAAACCAGTTGCTAAGATTAGGGGGCAATTACTTCGTCACACCAGGTTGATAAGGTTAGCTTTTTTTGAAACTTGCATTTCCTATTTTCTCTTGCAAACCTTGACTTTAAAATTCCTTTGATGATTTGAAATATTTGGGAATGAAATAAATCAGAGAAAATCTGCAAAAGGAACAAATACCTTTCACAGAGATGGATGGATGTTGTGAAATCTGATTGTTGTGCAATAAACGTTGCTGTATTATTCAATATGCAAAAGTCCTGTGAGACATGCAGGTTCCAAATCAACATTTTAGAAGAAATAGGACAGTTTCGCAATGACTCACAACTACTGAGTGGATAAATACAACTCCTTTCACAGAGTCCCTGCAAAGACACACAGCTTGTGTGCAAAACTGACCCCTTTGGATGAATGGTCAAGAAGCTGTGTTGTGTTTTTTCTTTTAAATGTTATTCATAAACTGTCATAATATTCCTACATTTATAGAAAAATAAATTGATCACATGTGGGAAATAGCTTTACCTGCATGTGACACTGAATAAAACTTAAAACTACAAGCATTGCTGAGTATGTAAAAGGAAAACACACATATGTTGCCCTCAGTCTTAGGGGTGGAGCAGGTTTTTCAAAGGGATTAGATCGTTTGACACAGTCCAGTGCGAATGTGAACTCCACCAATTGAAAATGTAATAACAGCAGCCACTGTGGTCCCCAATCAAAACGAATCTACCGGACTATAAGGTGCGGATACACGCTCAATATCATCTCACAAAACCTACAGTCTCACATAGCTATCTCATTTGGTTTGGCACCTCTCTATTCACAGAGGGCCGTGAGGGGGGTTGTTTACGGCACTTACAATTTCTGGTAAGCTTCATGGCGTAGTTTCCTTCACCAATCACCATGGTCAAACGTTACCAATTGGATAAAATCACATCTAACAATTTAAAGCTTCAACAAGTCCGGCAAACAATTATTTCCCGATAACAGAAGGTCTGGACCATTTGTACAAAGCAAAGCATAGAACAAGCACATGGTTTGTACCAGGCTACCTGAAATGAAATTGGATAGTTGGACATAAACTTCTACAGAGGTGCACCGTCCTTTTACATTTTCTACATCAATTAACCAGGATTTAAACATCCGAAGTTCTTCACAAGTTTGTCAATCATTTTTGGAAGTTGTTGTTGAGAACCATAAACTGTTTAAAAGAGCACACTGCATGCTTTGAAGGTCGCTAAATGGTCGCATCTTGAGGTAGGAAACAACAAAAGGAAACAACTCACAAGGTCCTTACATGAAAGCCCTGGAGGTTTGCAAAAAAGAAATAAAAAATACTGGTGAGTGGATGAAGAATCTTTATCAAAAATCTCTTAAAATATCCAGCCAAAAGAAGAACACGTTCTCTCAGTCAACAAAGGGAAGTCTCCAGTTGAGCTTTCACCACAAGGTAGCAATCATTCATTAGCCTCAAAAATGTGGGATTGATCAAACTTTCTGAAAAACATCTGGGTAAACCGAATCAGTCCTTAAACTTTTATTTGAACATATAAAACTTATACCAACATGTACCAGAACTATAAATTAAACGACTTTGTTGTTAGAAATGCCTTAAAAAGACATAAAAAAGCAAGTGGTATTTGTCTAAGCAGCAAATAAATGGGTGATTGAAGGATGACAGGTGAAAACACGTCTAGATGTCTGCTGATGTTTATTGATACATAACTGTGGTTGGGGCCCATCAAATTGACTAACGTACTATTTAGTCTGAACTAGGACAGGACATGTGAGCTACTAACAGTCCAACTACATTATTTATGGGCTAAACAAGAACAACAAATCAGTGTGAAAAGTCAAAACTAGATGTCCATGGACATCCAGTGTCTCGAGTGACAGCACAGTAAGGAAGGACAGAGGATTCCTGATGTTTTAATTAAATATAATTGCTGTTCAACAAGGTTGCTAGTCCAAATCCCTCATTTGATATCCAACTTTTTACAGAAACATTGGTCAAGATGCTGCCAACTGCAAATCTGGTAAACAAATTAATCCAGAGCAAAGTTGCCTATTAAGTAAATAAAGTTCAAACCAAGTATTCAGTTTCAATAGAAATTGTTTCTGGGTGATCTCAGCAGAGAAACTGCAAACTCTGTCAAGGAATGATTTGAATAATATGAAATAATTACTTCAATGCACATTTGAAGGGATCTGTTGGTAACTGTGGCATGCATGGCTAAGCAAATGGAGGAAGAGTCAGAGAAACAGTCAAGCGGCTCTCTGCAGGAGCCTCAAAGATCCACAACTTAGTGGAAGAACCCCGCTTCAGGGGACAACTATTAGTGGTGGATCCCACAAACCTGGCTTTTTTTTTTTTTTTTTTTTTTAAAGAAAAAGAAAACAGTCATTTTTGAAAGAAAACCACAAGACGTCTTGTTTGAAGTTTGCCACAAGTCATGCAGGGGACAGACAAACATGCTGCCAGAGCTGCCATTGAATGCTTTAGATCAAAGCATATTCACGCATTGTAGGAGCGATCCCTGCAACTAAATGAGTGTGCTGCTTTTCATCCTGTGCCCTTTAAAACTCAGTTTAGCTGTGTTTCTCTTCTAGATGAAGCCACTAAATGAACTACTGTTGCAATTGACAGTCTCCATTTTCTGTGACGTTAAAAATGCAAACTTGGATAAGTGGTTCCATTGTAGACCGTTGACTTTGGCGCTCTCTCTATGGGACGGGATGCATTTCTGTGTGCAAACTGGGACATTAAGTTTCTAGAAAATCTTCTATGGAAGTTTGTGGCTGTGAAGTGGGAGTATGAGGAAAAATGTAAGGGTGTAAATACTTTTGCAAAGCACTGTGTTTGGGTCCTGTATAGAGGCATGTTTAATAAAAAACATATTCACCCGTTTGCTTGCAGTTAGACATATGAGCCAAGTTTTTTGTATAGCACTTTTCAACAACAAGGCAAATCAAAGGGCTTTACATCATACAAACATAATACAATTACAAATTTTACATTTTGTCAAATCATCAAAATCATTAAGCAAATATGCATCAAATATATTGATTAGTGTTCCAGTTATTATGAATCAAAGGCAACTCTAACCAGGTGGGGTGTTAGCCTTGATTGAAAGAAACTCTATGTTTCAGCTGTTTTGCAGTTTTCTGGGAGTTTGTTCCAGATTAGTGAAGCATAAAAACTGAATAGTAGATATCCTGGAATATAAAAGTCCTAAAGACTATACCATATAAGCGACAAAATACATGAACAAATGCTCGACAATTCAAACGAAAACAAATAAAACCATTCATTAAATGTTATGGTCAATGGGTTTTATTCGTTCTCTTTCTTTCGGCTCTTCTCACACCTGGTTTCGTAATCCTCACACTTCCCCGTGTTGGTCTTCAGCTCCCACAGTGTTTTTATTCTCACATTTTTCCACCGCCCTTTGTCAGATTCTTGTATTGTCTTTCCTCCCTGTAACGTTTTAGTGTAAGCTGCTGTCTTTTTGTTTCTTGAGTCATTTTGCCAAAGAAGCTTTTGTTTCAGTTTATTTAAAGTCCTTCAATTCCTCATCCACCTGATTCTTGTCTGCAAGACTGTTTGTGTTAAAAACAAAAAATTAAAGTAAATGAAGATTTGCGAAAACTAAAATGCTAACTAAAATATTTCAATATCCTTCATGATACCTTTCTTTTTTTGCAAATTGATGCAAAATGTTCATGTGAATGTGTCGGTTTACGTAATAAACTATGGCCCACAGCTGATGTTTTTATCGTCTTTAAAATAAAATGAAGTTCTTCTAATTTTGGCCGGGGTTGAATCCCAGCATGGGGTTTGCATGTTCTATTTAATGTGACAGTTTAATCTTAAGAAGCCACTAAAACTTCTAAATAAATAAAGACAAAGCATATAAAGATACAGCAGCTCTCAAAAGTAAACACACCCCATTAGAAAGCTGGATCCGAGATAAATCATTTCAAATTGTTTTGCACTTTTATTATGACGTATCTGTCACACTTTACGAAAACAACGAAATCTGTTTGCAGGGACAAACATAAATAGGTAAAAGGCCCAATAGTTTGATTAGCTAAGAGAAACAAATTGTTGAAATATCCTTTTTTATTTAATTCTTTACTTATTCTTTGTTTGGAATCTATCAACATGGTGCAACTTAGCTAGATAATATTTAGCTCTCTCTACGTTTCCCTCTCTAAACCTGTCAGATTGTGAGAACATCTCTTGTCCTTCATCTGACTACACAGATTTTCAGTCTGGTTTAGTTCTGTAATCTAGGTTGGCCATTTGAAAACTACATTTCCTCATTGACTGGTTGATTTGGATGCATGCTTGGGCTCACTGTGATGATGCAAAAATGAATTATTCTTCACCTTCAAATTTTAAACAGACACTAGAAGGTTTTGGGTCAAAATTGACAGATTAGTGGAACTCTTCAAAATTTCATCCACCTTGACAAAAATTCCAGTTCCCATCAGAGGAAAGCCATGTTTTCCAGCAGTTATGGGTTTGCATTTGGTGAAACTCTATGTTGTCTCTCTTCCAGTCACATTTTAAAGCTATTGCAACCTGATTTTGAAACCTACAAGATATAAAAACTGTTAAGTTTTTTAAAAACTTCATCCAGGTCTCAATGTTCTCATTGGAAGAAAAGGTTTTGTCCTTATCCAGACATAATGAAGAATACAACAGTTTGCTCAATAGAGACCAAAACCAGTTGTTTCTGGAAATACACAAAGCTCCCTCAGTGTTGCTGTTCACCACTTTGCAGCCTTTCTGACCATTTTCTGTCTTGTGTTTTCAGCAATTCCGGAAAAACTTCCAGTTTTCCTCACGGTTAGTCGCTCGTTTCTCCAACTGTCTTCAGTGTACAGTTACCTGACTGATACGCATTGCGCAGTGAGATCCTTTTTGATCTTTGTTATCCTGAGTAACCACTACCTTTATGCAAATGAGGAAATCCTAAAGCTAGGTAAAATCTTAAAAAACAGATAAATTTGATCTGGTCCATCAGACTTTGTGGAGTCGGTAGGTGTTAACTCAAGACGACAGAATGCTGAGATTAAATCAAACTGAGTCAACAAAGCATTATATTAGGGGTAAGTACATTCATGCAGGTCATTGCAACCTTTTCACTGAGCAGACTTGTTTTTTTTCCCCAGGTAATCTGTTTAGAACAAATCTCACACAAAAGGTTCATTTCCAAATGTATCCCTGCTCATTTATTTTAACAGAAGTAGGTAAACTCTTGAATCGGCTGCAAATTCTGTGAATTCCTGCCGTGCAATTGACTAACTTTCTTATAATGTTAAGCAAATTGAACAGGTGTACCTAATAAAGTGGCCAGCATGTGCATATAGCATTCACCAGTAGCATATATCTTTACAAAGCCAGGCTCTGACCGGAAGAAAATGCAGATTGACAAGTTTACGGCGCATTTGTTCCTGCAATACCACTGAAGTCTCGGCATCAATCTGTTGTCTGCCATTTAAACTTAATTCCCATGACAGTATGCATGTCTGACTCCAATTAACAGCATTATCAGAGCATAATAACTATAATAGTGGCTATCCCCCCGTACCACCTATTTGGCAGGAAATCAAAGTCCTATCCAGGTGTTGGGTGTGATGTCAGCCATCTGTGTGTGTGTGTGTGTGTGTGTGTATGTGTGTGTGTACACACAAGCAGATGTGGGGCACAGATGACAGATAATCTCTCCATGAAGAGCTTTTTTCCACTCAGTTGAGTGTGGTGACAGTTTTTCTGTCGTCAGAGACAGTCTTTAATGGTGTTATTGTCAGTCTCTGAAAGTACATCATTTAATGGACGTTTGCAAACAATATGTCTTTTTTTTTTTTTTTTTTTTCTGTGCCAGACAAGAAAATCAGTCCGTTGGTTCATTGGTTCTTCCAACTTTTTACACCCATCAATTGACAATTCTTAAAGTACAACTCTATTTTCTGAATTAGAGCTGGAATTACGGCTGATACAGTAGGTAGGTATCACTTGTGCCTTCTGTATGGGTGATATTACTGTACTGTAACTTTTCAGGTAGACATAGTTTAAACCTAAAAACATGACATAATTTCTAAGTGTTGCCTGGTATGGTCATATTTAAGGAGTCAGAGCTTTCAAAGGTGTGACTAAACTCTTGGGAGGCAAGTACAAGAATAATGCCAAATTCTAAATTATTCATCTGACTTTTGCAATACAAAGAATGGCTGGTTTAAAAAACCATTTAAAAAATGTGCTGTAAATATGAATGAATTCAGCCTTGGGCTGATTCAGCACAAAGGGTTTGGGGTACGGGTTTTGACCAAACATGGGAGAGGATTTCAACACAAGAAATTGGTAGAGGTGACTTATATCTAACATTAAGGCTATCACATTGTACGTTGAAAAGCATAATTCACAACCTGGATAACTGAAGGGCTGTTTGGGTTACAGTGGATGGTAATTCCTCCGATTTTCTATGCTAACTACTAGCCGCCCACCTGTTGCCAGTCCATCACATAGAGAACAAACGTTAGCTGGAGTGAACAAAGTGATTCTGTAATGTAATTGAGTCATGAATACAGCCTGCTGTATGCAGTATCGTTTCACCATCTAACCATTTTCTTATTTCCCCTTGTGGAAAAGCTTTAGTCAAGTCTAATCAGGTTGCGTAGTTTAAAATGTCTTTCTATGAAAGTTGCTTCTAGTCTTGAAATAAAACTAAAATTTTTCGTCTATGTTATGTCATTTTTTTGCAGCTCATGTAACACTCAGCATGGATCCTACTTTTTCACTGTTTTAAGGATTTTGTTGTTAGCAAACCTTGTAGAAACTGTTCCTACCTGGTGCGACTCTGTGCTAAACAGTCGGTGTGTATCCACACACAGACTGCGAGTTGTGTTGGTGTTGTGTCCTTCACCGTCCCACCATAACACATTCTGTAAAAGCTCGGCATGCCTCATTTTGTCTCTAACCAGAACATATACACACACACTCAATGATTCTTTATCATATATTTGGCATTCTTGATTGCCATTTCTGTGACTATATATGAAAACTTGTTTCAGAGTAAAGCAGGGAAGCACGAATGTTTAGCAACTGAGGGGTGGTGAGTTTGATTCCAGCTTCCCAAGGACTCATTTTACAAAGTCCTTATGGAAGATACTAAACCTCACATTACCAACTAATCTTTTTTTTATTGTCTGTGTGCTGACTGGGAAAAATGCTTAAGCTACTTCTTCCATGTCCCTGCTGAAGGTAAAGCATTCACACAACATGATGCTTCTACCGCATGTTTCACCATGAGGATGGTGTGTTGTTCATTGTGATGTACATAGTTTTCCTCCACATTTAATGTTTTGCATGCAGGGTTTCAGCTGACCACAGGACCTTTCCCTGCATATTTATCACCCTATTTACCTTTTGTTAGGTTTACGTCTTGTCAGACTCTACTTTTGGATAAGGGAGGAAAAAAGTTCAGTCAGGAACCTGCATTAAACGTCCCTATGGCTTTATTTCTGACCTGTTTGTTGTCCTCAGTCTTACTGATGCAGTTGGTTTTCTATAATTCTCTAACAAATGTCTCAGAGCAGCTGGAATTGAAGTTACACAGATGGAATGCATTTATTGATTAATACAGACGTCTGAAGAGAGTTGGTTGCACTTGATTTTATTTAGAGGTATCCGATTGAGAGTGGGCCGGTGTAAATATATTTCACGCCACACTATTTATAACTATTTAGCCTTTTCCTTGTGTTGGTTTCCTATAAACCAACACAAAGAAGTTGCCTACTTCTTTGTGTTGGTTTCACATTGTCCTACTAAATGCGTAATATGACAAATTAATGGTAGAAATGCTTTTGCAAGGCACTGTATATGTTTTCAGCACAGTATGTGGAAATGCTAAACATTAAATGATACAAATTATGTGCTAGAGCAGTGATTGTTTCGAGTTGAGTTTTATTCACCTGAATAAAATCTTATTATTTCATTCTAGAGCGCATTATTATGGGAAATATTTTTTGCTACGTTTTCATTTACTTTATTTTATTTCAAAATTCACCCTTGATGTCCCAAAAAAACCAAAACAAAACAGTGTGCGGGTTACACGAAAGGTGATTGCATGTTACCTTTTCATGACTATTCTACAGTACTCCTTATTCTTCTCTGTTCTGCTTTGTTCCATATAAATTAAACTGAATCAAGGAAGAATTGGATAATCCCAAAAGGAAATTAAATACATACAGTTCTTCATTAACCCAAAAGAGAGAAAAAAAAAGAACAAAAAAAAAAGCGAAGGAGACCATGCATGTCAAAGGAGTTCCCTCCTCTGCACACTGACTATGAAAAGGTTATTACTGCTTGAAAGAATGACCTCCTGTACTTCTGTTTTTTGGCATGTGTGCTGCAGAAACTTCTTACCCAGGATCTGCTGCTTCATCGGTGCATTGTGAGCGCGGTGTTGTCCTTTATGCTGCACAGCTTGTGCAACATTTTTCTCTTTCTCTGTCAGCTCCATGAGGTCCATAGCTGTTCTCATGCAGCACAAAGCCAGACTTTTCCTTTCATCAGTTTGTTCACTTTCTTTGAGTCACCGTCTCTGATGCTGCTTCCCCAACAGATGGCGGTGAAGAAAATTGCAGTCTCCAGCGCAGCCTTGTAGACATTATGCAACGAATTGGTGCATATACAGAAGAAGCAGCAAAGCCTCCTGCACAAAGAGAGAAGTGGAGTTTGTTTTCTCACATCTTTTAGACAGAAATGTTTGTGGTCTGCGCTTTTATGCAGCCAAAGCTTTTAGTACTACATTAAAATACAACCATTTGTTCTACTTCTTAAAAATAAATGTATTTTGGAATATCTAATTAGAACAGTTTAAGTATTTTCTACAGCAGAGTGGATCGTTCTGGTCCACCCTCTTCTTCTATTGTCCCCAATTTTCAGCATTTCTATTCAGTTTTCTGTCTTTTTTTCCCCACATTGTTAAATATTTCAAGTTATTTCTGTGCTGATGTTTGTGAAACGTATAATGAAGCAGCTGGTATTATTTTAACCCAAATTCTGACTTGATGCTGTTTGAGTCAAAGTTTTGTGTTTTAACTGGGTCAGAAATGGTGGCCCAGTTTTTTGCCTCCATTTTGAACACTGAACCTTATCCACAGGATGAAATAAGAAATGCTACGATGGCAAATGAGGCTGTAAAATAATTTTCATTTTATTGGGCTACGCTGATGACTTCATGCCACACAATGGATTTGTTCGCTTTGGCTAACATTAGCCTTTTTTAACCTGCAAAGCAGTTGGCATAAGCTAGTGCTATCTATGCTCAACGTTTACATTCTAACCAAATAATTAACCATAAAGAATCATAAAGTCAACACGGACAAGCGATACTTCATACAGTGATATGTAATGATGCGTTTAATTGCTATCTAAGTTAAGTCATTTCAAAATATCATACAACAGCATGATATAGGGGTTCTATATCATGTCCTGTTAATTTTTATTTGCCAACAGCAAATAAAAATTGCTCTTAGCTTTGAGGATTTTGTGGCTCTTTTGTTGCTGTACGTCTTGCCTCATGTAAGCATGGAGGGAGTGTGAGGATTTTCCGAACATGCTTAGAGTCATGCTCCTGCAGATTGCTTTGAAATAGATTCTCTACGGAGGACAGGCACAGAACAATGACCTGTTCAGCTCCCCTCACTGTCGATTGCAGGACCCTCTAATCTGCCTTCTCAATACAAGCCATTTATTTAACGTGATTTTTAAAAAAATAGAATTAAAACCACACGTAAATGTAATTTAAACCCAGATGTTATTTGTTTACTAACTGACCTAGCCGACATTTACTCCTGGGGCCAGTATAAGTAACAAATGGGATTAAAAATGAACCCTAGAGTGCCTGTGGATTACACTGTGGCTCCTTTGGTGTAATGCAGGACAACTGTGAGCATAAAGTGAAGCTTATATTGCATATTTTGAACAGATATGTTTCAAATATGTTGGAAATTTTAAACAGTTACATGAGCCTTCACCCGTTTACTACCCACTCAGTCTGAGCCAAATCCACACAGAGCCCACAAATACACGCTGGCCGGGCATTGTTCTTTGCAATCAATCGATATTCTCTAGAATCAATCAATCAGCCAATCAATAGAACTGCTTGGTTAATGGTGACGATGAGAAAACACTAAATGTGTAGATGAGAATTCGAAAAAGCATATGTTCTCACATCCCATTGAGATTGTTAACAATAAGATAAAAATGAATACAAATTAAATACGAATTAAAAATAAATAATAAAGTACATAAATAAAAAACCCCTGAAATCTACGTTTAGTTTAAACAACTGGAAAGAGAAGTTAATTGATCACATCAATGAAACCAAAATGAAGAAGCAAATGAAAGCAAATTAAATAATAACTAAAGAAAAACAAAAAAGTTTGCTAAAAGCCAGTAATCAACCTATGGTGAAATTAAATTAAAAAAAATAAATGAGCTCACAAAATAAAAACAGTTTAAAGCTAAAGAAAAATTTGCACCTTCAGTTTGCTTTTGAAACCCCTGATGATCTGTAACTTCAGCCAAGAATAACTGATGGAAATTAGTCACTTTAACACGTTTTTGGTTGAGAAACTAATTAGATGAAACCTTGGACCTGACCTATCCAAGACAAGAGTTGAAAAAATATTTTGGTTGTTTTCTAGTCATAAGCTTTAATAAGCATAAGTAATGTTCATTTCTGTAAGTAAAGACATGTCATAAATAGAAGTTATTGTTTTCTGCAGAAGCATAAACACATTCTGTTCTTAATTGGTTTACAGTTTTCTTGTGAGTTCTATTCTATTTTGTTCTACTCATGAAAAAGTCCCCCCCTCCAAACCCCTTGGTATTAATATTTACAGAGATCGGTGCACATTTAGTGAAATGCAGCATGCCAGCTCCTCCGTGCATTTTCAATGAGGCCAGTAGTGATATTTGGTTATAACAGAAGCACCGCCTCCCTCCCATTGGACAATGTGGACGTGAGGGCGTGGCAAAGGAAAGATGAGAGTTGAAAATCCATGCCCTTACTGGGAAGACATGGAGCGCTATGGACACAGTCTACGCGAGCCTAGGAGGTATCTCAACCAACGAGATAAATATTTCTCCTGTTAGAGAACGAGCGCTTTGAGACACTGAGAGGAATAGGGGCAAAAAAAACAAAAACAAACAAAAAAACAAACAAACAAAGGGTCGCCCAGTTGAGGATGGAGTGTGCATTTGACGCACAGAACCTGATCTCCATTTCTTTAAGGAAAATCCAAAGCTCCAGGACGCAGAGAGGCGGCATCAAGCTCCACAAGAACTTGCTGGTAACGTACGTCCTCAGAAACGCCAGGCAGTTTTACATGAGCAAAAACTCACTGCAGACGCAGAGGACACCTCCGTACGAGGATGCGGCGGCGGTCCACAGGAGGCAAGAGTACATCGAGCTGACCGGCAGCTTCACGGAGTTGGCTGATGACTTCTACTGCAACTTTACAGGCGTGGAGTCGGACACTTGGCACTGCGGAGCGCACCAGTCCGGCGCACAGCCCTCGGAGCTGGCGCACCAAGACGCCTCTGCGTGCGCCATGGCTTCTCCAAGTGACTCTGAGCTCATGGTTTCAGAAGCCTGCTGGAGCTGCGCGGACAAATCTTCCTGGGAGTTACCCATCCTGAACGCACAAGCCAACCAAAAGACCGTCCTGGACTTGGACACGCATGTGGTGACAACTGTGACGAACGGATACTTCCACTCAGACTGTTGCGCGCAGCCAAGACAGCCGCAGGCGGGCGCGCAGTGCTACACCAGAAAGCGAAAGATGGACACAAGTTATTATATTGTTGACCCGGAGTTTTATTTGCCGGACTTTGTGCCCGTGCCGTGTAAGAGGATGAGGAGTGAGGATGATGACGGTGATGATTTACAGTCGGACTCGGGACAGCTGGACAGCGCGAACATCTCCAACCTGATCTCGGTTCTGGGATCAGGTGGGCTTTCTGAGTTTGTGAGTTGGCAGCAGATGGACCTGGAACAGATATTCGGCACTCAGACAATTTGTTTAAAACACACACTGCTGGCAGGCAGTGGTTGGACAAGAGCAATCGAAGCGTTTTGATTTATGTGATTGTATTTTGTTTTTTTTAATTATTATTATTATTTTATTTTCATTGTATGATTTTACTTTGTTATTTTCAAATAAATCTTGACACGACTGCAATCCTCTCTCTCTCTCTCTCTCTCTCTCTCTCTCTCTCTCTCTCTCTCTCTCTCTCACGCACACACACACACACACACACACTCTCTCTCTCTCTCTCTCTGCGCTGTTATTGAAGAATATTGCCGAAATGTGACTTCATATAGAGCAATCACATCCATCTCCAATGGCTTTTTGCACATAGACTTTCTTCATGCCAACTTCTGTCATTACTGCACTTATAGATGAAGTGTATTTTCTTGTGATCCCGCTTAGAATAGATGATCATGGAGTCCGTCTTTGGATTGTATTTCCTGAGGAAACTGGTCAGTACTGTTTCTGTGAAAAGATGTTGGAAGAGCACCATCATGTGGCCACTGATGATTTGTACAGAATCATGCACCAGCTTAACGCAGGATATCATTCTGTAAATATATTATTTATAACAAGACCTTTTTTTTTTTTTTTTTAATAAATAAATAAAGATAACATTATTTAACAAAAGCCTGCTCATGTAATTCCTTTAATTTGACCTTTCTGCACGTTTTTGTTTTTAATTCCTTAAAGGTGGATGATAAAGAGGTGGAAGCCACTGTCTCTTACTTTGACAAGCCTGTAAAACATGACATTTGATTTAGTAATGATATCAAAGAGTAAAATCATATGCATATAATACAAAACACGTTTCTGACAAGCGAAGTGACTGAGATGTTTTTATTTAGAACATAAAGGTAAAGATGAAGGTAATTTTACTTATATAGCACATTTTCAGCAGCAAGGCAATACAAAGTGCTTTACAGGATTTAAAAGGAAATACAAACTAAATAACACACCAAAGGAAAGAGCAAAAGAAGAAAAAGCTAATAATGTTGATCCAAAGTACATAAACTAGATACTCCTATTCAGGGTTGGTAGATAAGTATAAGTAAGGATCCTCTGGTCTAATTCCTTTTCTTGTTTGGAAGAATAGGCGTCTAAAAAGTCCTGGGTAGTTAGCAACTACCTTAGGAACTAAGGGAAACAACAATTATGCATTATTTTGCTAAGATAACATTGATTATTTCAGTTGAAGTGATATTTTCTAGATTTGTTATTTTGACTTTGTTGTACAGATTTAAGCGAAAATACAGAATGAACTTAATTTATTTTTTATAAATATCATCATAGGTTCCAAATAATATGAAAATAATATGACAAGCTTTTATTAGTTGATTAATCATCTGCTGAGGTAGCTGAGGTTAAAAGTGAGTAAGTCTAGTCATAAGCAACACATCATGCTCCAATCTCCAGAAACAGAAGAAACAAAGTTATTGAAATCTATTATTATAAATCCTCAAAAGGATTTTAGAGTCAAGAGGATCATAGTGAGAGGCATTATCAAAAATTAGACAAAATGTAGGTCCTGTGGGCTGCACAGTGGCGCAGTTGGTAGCACTGTTGCTTTGCAGCAAGAAGGTCCCGGGGTCTTTCTGCATCATGGAGTTTGCATGTTCTCCCTGTTCATGCGTGGGTTCTCTCCGGGTTCTCCAGCTTCCTCCCACAGTCCAAAAACATGACTGTCAGGTTAATTGGTCTCTCTAAATTCTCTCTAGGTGTGAGTGAGTGTAGGCATGGTTGTTTGTCCTCTCTGTCTCTGTGTTGCCCTGGCAACCTGTCCAGGGTGTACCCCACCTCTCACCCGAAATGTTAGCTGGAGATAGACACCAGCACCCCTCCTGACCCCACTAGGGACAAGGGTGTACAGAAAATGGATTGAGGGATGTAGGTCTTGTTATATCTGGCATAAATCTTGCAAAGCATTTCAGAAAACACTGATAGTCATAGACTATCAGTGTTTAGATGTCAGTAGATGTCAGTGAGTTTGTTTCTGATTTGTTTTTGGAGTTGGTCAAAATTCCTCCAGAACGACATAAAAAAATTATCATCATTGCAAACGCGTAAAGGCAATTGTCGCGTTATTAGGTTCGGTGGCAATTAGTTTCTTCACACAGGGCCAGGTTGGTTTGGACAGTTTTTCCCTTAATTTGAAAAATGCATTTTAAACAACACAGATTATCATTGTCAGATATACATACTTGTTTGATCTATAGCATTTAAGATAGTCAAGATAAAACAAAATGAAAAATGTTGAAGAAAACCTTCGTGGAGGCACTGCTCCACACAAACAAAATACTTGCCTTTGGTCAAGCCAGTATCTCTGGCTTGTCGGAGGTACAAATAAAGGAGCCCAGTGGTTGATCAGTCCCAGTCTATGTCCTTGCTTAATGTAGCTAAAAATAAATCACCCTAATGTTAGCAGGCTGCATATCCAGGCTTCCAGCTGCTAACTGCTTTTATCGTTATGCTTCACTCAAATTATGTTGCATTATAGCTATTTTCAGTATTGTTTGCAGCTTTGCAACTTAATATGTCTGTACATTAAAACAACGTAGCACATTCACTAAACACAATTTTATAACATGCTGTGATAACTCTGTTGCTAATAAAACATTCAAACATGCAAATAAAGTTTTCTCAGTAAGTTTAATATTCAAGAAGAACATATTGGATTTTGAGGTTGAGCTCAGTGAGAAGCATCTGGCTTTATATTGAAACCTTGAATTTCCAGATTATTACTTATAAAGAAAAGCGTAAACCCAAGTGTTTACACATTAGGCAGTTACAGGACTCTTCTTTCTCAAGAAACCACCTTTTATGGTGTGGTCTGACAGAGCAGCACCTTATCAACAGATGAGAGGAAATGGTGGGATTAGCTGATCAGGAAGGTACACTGTGTCCTGGGTTGTCCCATTGGTCCACAACATGATACAGTTAAAGATGTGGAGAGCAAATTCAGTGACAGGCTGATGTATACTAAATGAAAAGTAGAACAGTATTGCAAATCTTTTCTCTTCTCGCTGCAAAATCAGCGCTGCTCGAAACAAACCAGATAATGTATAAATTATGGCTCTTTGTTCAGCTCTTGTGGGCTATCTGTCAATACTGCAGTGCTTTGGAAACAGTAGTTTTGCTGTAATGGTACTTATTACAAAAAGTTTCATGTGAAAATATAGATATATTCCTAAAATTTCTTGTAGTTTTGCTGTCTTGTTCCTCTTAAATGTTTATGAGAACTCCTTTTTTTTTTTTTTACAACACAGTAAGCTCATAGCTCATAATTTTATAACAAAAATAGATCACAGTCTCTTCTTCTCGTTTTATGTTTTCATATTTTTACCTTTGTGTGATTTTTTTTTTATTCACAAAGATGAATAAGTATTTTTACAGGGCAATGTGATTAAAAAAAATGCAGTGTAGCTTAATGTGAGAAATAAGTCACATGGAAAGTTGTGGGTTTGATGGCAGCATTTTCCTTGACAAATCTGCTTCATGTATGAACATGTTTGCGGATGTGACCGGGATGAATGTGGCTCTGTTGTAATTCCTTTTGAATGGTCAGTATGACAAGAAAAGAGGAATAAATAAATTCTGATTAATTTTATTTATCTTCTTTGTTCACCCATTTTCCCGTTATTGTGAGTCGTCAGGCCTAATAATTAACTTTTACTGGTCTGCAGGACTCCTGTTAATGTAATGACACCCGAGGTGATGCTCAGCCATTGTTATCCCCTCATGTATTAAAACTCCTCCCTGTAAACAAGAGTTTTGACTTGTCTTTGCTCAGTGGGGCCGACGGGGGGCGGGCAGCTGAGAATAGACTGTGTCGCCTGTCCTTGAGATATGACAGCCCGGGTTACCCATCTGTATTCCCGGGACGGTCGAAGGCTTCAGCGCGTCTTTCTGGCACCATGTTGGGGGTTATCGTCAGAGCTGCGGTGAGTGTCTTGGTGTTTATTGAACCAGGCGCAGGAGGTTTGCTGTTGTTTGCATGAGGCAGTGGAGGAGCAGAGGAGGGGTGGGGCGCTACAAGACAACCACACCCGGACAGTGACAGGTCCACAGGACTCCAGAGGAATATTCATCAGTCTCCCCTTCACGTCTTCAAATGTTATCTCTGTGCGTTTTGATTTAGGTGCAATTTTCACAGCGTCTGTGTTGCGTAATGTTAGCTTAATGCTTCCGATAGCATTGCTTGACGAGATGCGTATGCTGATAAAATGTCAACTTCGGCAACGTGAAAGCCTCTGGTTGTGCCAGTGAACGGCGCTTCTTTAACATATCCAGTGCTTTATATCAGTCCCTGTGACAGGCGGTGTATGAAACTAATAACATTGCCGCACTTTGCTGTCACAACATTAAAATCTTATTTTGAAAGGGTTAACCGGAAGTTCTATCTTCTGTCTTATTCCCGTGACCTTGACAGAGGTGACACATCTGTGCAGAAATGTGAAACGAGAGATGACCCCCACTTCATCGTCATTTCCGTTTACAGCCATACATTAAAGCTAGTTGCCAGACTGAAAAAAGAAATCAATTAAACTCACTTCAGTTGTAGTCTGTCAGCTGTGGAACAGCTGTTACTGAGTACTTTTTATATTTGTTGAGCTATTTTGTTCTACATTATCATTAAAGCTCCCTTAAACAAGTTCCCCCAACGACCATCACATAAGACAACTAATCAGATTTCATTTGAAAGTGTGCATTCATATTTTTTTTCTTTCTTCTTTTCCATCCCTTTGACCGTTGCATGTTTTTAATTAAATGCTTCCTTCAGAAACGTGCACTTCTATTCTCTACGGATGAACAGAATCCTCTGGGCCGCTTCATGGATTTCAGGGAAAACTTATTGAAAACATGTTGAAGTAATTTGTGACGAGGATCAGTGCAGACTGGAAAGGCCAGGTGATCAAAGGTGATCAGTAATTATTTTCAGAAATGTGTTTTTCTTTTTTCTTTTTTTTTTTTTTTTACTGAAAACCACATTGGTAGTTGATCTGTTCTATTAAAATAATGAAGTCCCAGTATTTATTGTAAAGCTGCCACTATAACCACTGCAGCTGCCAAGATTACGTGCCAGAAAGAGTGACTAATAATAAGCCTGATCGTAGCAGGGAGTCGCACAGTCAATTCATCTGCAGACCAAACTGCACTTGCAAATCACATAACTAAGTAGTGAACTACATGCTCAAAAAAAAAAAAATCTTACTTTATACATGAGGAATATGCGTTGTAGGAAAAATATATAAGAACTTAAAAAGGATTGTAAACAGATTCGTACCAGATTTGACTGACCACCATTTGGTTCTGCAGCCACAGCATCATGGCCTGGGGGGTCATCAGAGTCAAACTCTGGCTCAAACGAAAACGGCTGAACCTTTTCCAACTCAAATGATTCAGGATCAAGGTTTTTGACTCCGTCAAAAGTTGCGTGCGTTTTGTGTTTACAAATCAATGCTGATCAGCCCAACCCTTATGCCTCTTGTGATGTTGTCAAATAAGCACAAAGTAGAAGTCGCTTCATTTTTTTATTTTTTTTAAGTGTGATTTTTAAAAACATTCTCAAAATCGAATAATTCTGAGGAAAAATAATACTTCATCACCAACTGTTTATATTGTCACTGAACATTTGAATGCTTATCTTTGAATTTCAATCTAAGATTCATTTTGTAACTGGTGACGAGCACGGACCTTATGAACATGGAACCCACCTGTTAACATGTGTGGCACTGATGGATTTCATGCTTTCATGCATGTTTGTTTTAGCAACCATCCCGCAGTTCAGCAGTGTCAACCTTCTATTTATAGGACGGCAGAGCAGAACCCCGCTGCTCCCAACAAATAGTGGAACCGCTCCATTTAGTTGTCCTGGTGTCCCTTTTCACATGCTCAGTCATCTAACACTGAACTATTTGCCTTTATTAATATTCAAATTGTTATTCTCAAATTTCAGTCAAGTTTCTGTTTCAACGCACATCAGAGAAGTGTTCTCATACAAACATGTTAATCCCTTGGATCTTCAGAGCCAGTCACACTTCACTTGACTGGATGACCGCATTTATTTTGTACAAACGGAGTAGGATATTTATTATGATTTCTCACTGAATATGTAAACAAAGTCTCTTCCTGTCTTACAGCTGCGTCCAGGCATTGCAAATCCATGCCGTTTACTCAGAGCGGTGACGCAGATATCAGAGAGGTCCTTTGTTCATCAGGAAGGTTTGCCCAAGCTACCTGTTCCACCTCTGAAGCAGACATGTGAGCGCTACCTGGCCGCCTTGGAGCCTATCGTCAGCGAGGAAGAACTGGAACACACTCGTGTTCTAATACAGGAGTTCCTGAAGGGCGGAGTAGGAGAACGGCTTCAGAAGGGGCTCGAGAGACGCGCTAGAAAGACGGATAACTGGGTAGATACTTGGCTCTGTTTGCGTTTGGTTTATGTGATTGGGCTCCATTATGGCAGATATATGTGAGAACTGTGCTGTGCCTTTGTATTTAACCCCCTGCCTGAGTCCACTCTTCTAGAAGATGTTCTAGTTTTGCATATCTAGTGTCTTAAACTTCAGACCAGTCCTTTGGAAAATAGTTTCAGCTCAATCAGGTTGGATGGAGAGCTTCTGTGGCCATCAACTGTCAAGTCTTGCCACAGATTTTCAATTGGATTTAGGCCTGGACTTTGAGTAGACCACTGTCACACTTGAATTTGTTTCAGTCTAAACCAAAAAAGTGAGTCCAAAGTGTGGCCTCAGGGTTATTTGCTATTTGAATTTTTTGCGGCATTGTCATTTAAGAATGATACAAATTTGATCTGCCACCACAGGTATTTATTGAGGCTTTTAATTTTGATTGCAGACAGATTCACATCGTCTTACGAGGGAAAAGGCTAGCTGCAGCAACACAAAGTACTTGTCTTTTAACAAAACTTGGATAAGTGCTGTAAGCATTTTTAAAGAAAAATTTTAGGAATAGACAAAATGAAAATCAATGTAGTCCAAAATAATTTGGAAACTAGAGGTCTTTTTTTTATTAGGGCAAACATGCTCTTAAAATTTTTGATCTGCATATATTTACCTGACATTTACTATGTTCTCTGTCAAGGCTTGTGGCAAACTGCAGACAAGAATTTATATTGGGTTTTTTTAACATTGGCTTTCATGTTCTTTGAATCAGTTTATTCAAATATGTGACATGCTCTCTAACTGTGGATGTGCGTTCAGCTGTCAGAATGGTGGATGCAATCAGCATATCTGGACTGTCGCATGCCTGTGGCCGTCTACACGAGCACTGGAGTCGCTCTGCCTCGAATGCACTTTGAAGACCGCCAAGGGCAGATGAGGTGAGCAGCCAGGAAGAACGACTCTCTTACTGAACCAGTGGCGAAAACTAAAACACCATCGCCAAACAATCACACAGCTCTCTGTATTTCAAACTTCAGTACACCTTCAGTGTGATATTCTGAGTTCTAACAATCGTTTAAGTGTCGGGTTGTGAGAGAAACTTGTATAACTACAGTATGCTTACAGTGTAAACAAGGTGGTATTAAGCTGGGAGTTTAAAGCTGACACTCGCCGAGTCTTTCCCCCTTCGTGCTATTTAAAGCCTGGTAGCTGCTCGGCTGTTTTTAACTGCTGTGACATATGGGCTGTGCTGCGAATGTAGAGGCCAGAGTTTGCTCTAGGGCTGCAACTGCCGATTATTTCATAGAGTCAATTATTCTGACGATGAATCGATTAATCGGATAAAATAATTGGTATATTGTGCAGATTTCTCATTTAACTCATTAAGCCTTTTTAATACAGTATCAGAAGTATGCCAAAACATGCAATAAACAATTAAAATCCATTTTTAAATAAGAAAATAAATATTTTGCATTCCTTTAGTGGATGCTTGATTATTTGCAGCAAAGGATGCATCTGCAGCTAAAAGAAAAGCCTTCCAACATCAACATATGAAAAGCTCAGCCCTTTCTACTTGACTTAAGAAGAACACAGGGCTGATCTGTTGACTGTGTTTTGGATCAATCAATTAATAACTTTATAGGAGTTAATAGGAGGTTATTTTTATTTTTAACAAATTTGAACCGAGTGAAGATAAAACTAGGTCACTTGAGAAGTTCTAGGTGAACATATTGACAGTTTTTTTTTTTTTTTTAAATCTTAAATGCAAAATAGATATATGTTTTGTACAGTTTTAGTCTAATTACTGCTCTGAGTTATTTGTTCTTTCAGAAAATGGCGGTTTTTTAGACTATGCATACACAGTATACTCAGTTACTGAGTATGCATCAGTTCGATTACTAAATTAGTTATTGCAAGAATGAATTACATCACGATTCATCCGATTAATCATCTCTCAGCCCTAGTTTGCTTATCATCTTTCAAATGACAATATTAATCACTAAAATGTATAAGATCGATTTAACAATTATGTTAGTGTTCAGCAGTGATTACAATGAACGTGCTTTGTATCCACTCCTGTGAAGAGTAGCTTTGATTTTCTTCTCTGCAGGTTTGCTGCCAAACTCATTGCAGGCGTTTTGGACTTTAAAAGAATGGTCGACGTGTGAGTTTGCATGAAATTACTTCAAACGTTGTTGCTATGTGACAGGAAGATCTCGGTTTGGTCTTAGCCACTGTGTATTTAATACGGTGTTGTGCTGCAGAGAAACTCTGCCTGTCCAGTATCTGAATGGAAAGCCTCTGTGCATGGACCAGTACTACCAGATCCTGTCCACATGCCGTATTCCCGGACCAAAGAGAGATACGGTGGTGCATTACTCTGCAGGGACGACACCTCCTAGTCACGTTACCGTGGTCCACAACTTTCAGGTACCGTGCAGCCAAATGTTTGCATAGTCTTTAACTTTGCAACCTCATAATAATTTCGAAGTTGGAAGAGAAAAGTTTGACACGTGTTAAAGCTAACTGAAGTTTTCTCCTCTAGTTTTTTGTTTTAGATGTTTACAACAGTGATGGCACACCACTGACAGTAGATCAGCTCACCATGCAGCTGGAGAAGATCTGGAATTCTTCTTTGCAAACTAATAAAGAACCAATTGGCATCCTGACATCACAGCACCGCAACACCTGGGGAAAAGCTTACAACAACCTAATAAAGGGTGAGGAGAAAATGGAGAAAATAGCGCGAGTGACATTTCAGTTTATTTTTTGTTTTTTAACGTCGTTCTGAGAAAATATTTAATGAACTCCTGCTTTTATTTACCATCAGACAGGACAAATAAGGAATCGGTCCGTTCCATCCAGAAGAGCATATTTACAGTTTGTTTGGATGCTCCGATGCTCCGGGTGTCGGATGAGATGTATCTGAGCCGCGTGGCAGCCCAGGTGCTCCACGGAGGTGGGACACGGTGGAACAGTGGCAACCGCTGGTTTGATAAAACGCTGCAGGTGAGCTTGACAAGGAACTAAAGGCTAAAACAATGAACAGCACTCTGGCATTGGTTGAGAATTTCCACGTGTCTATCTGCAGTTTATTGTCGGTGAGGACGGCACGTGTGGGCTGGTCTACGAGCATGCACCTGCTGAAGGTCCGCCTATCGTGTTTCTCATCGACTACGTTGTTAAATACATGTGCGTCTCTTTCAGTCTTTGGACGACCGCTTTCCCGTTTCTGATCGAGCTCGGATTGATCTGTTTTTACATTTGTCGACAGGCAGAGACCTGAAATGGTTCGCTCTCCTATGGTTCCTCTGCCCATGCCTCAGAAACTACGTTTCAACATCACACCAGAGATCAAGAGAGACATAGAAAAAGCCAAACAGAATATGAACATGTGCGTACACTGTTAACAAATATGCTTGTGTTCAGTGTTTGATTGCATTTTCTTTACTTTTTACTGTGTTTTTTTTTTTTGTTTTCCTTTCAGAATGGTGCAGGACTTGGATGTGAAGGTGCTCACATTTTCTCATTTTGGAAGAAATTTGCCAAAGCAGCATGAGCTGAGTCCAGATGCGTTTGTGCAAATGGCTCTGCAGCTGGCTTACTTTAGGTAAGAAATCTCACTTTAGTAAACAAACAAAAAAAGCTCCGGAAAATAAGTGTAACACATAAAAATAAAATGTATATCTGTGTGTGTCAATTCTATATTTTAGGATGTATGATCTTTGCTGTCCTACTTATGAGAGCGCAACACTTAGAATGTTCAAATACGGACGCACAGAAGCAATTCGCTCCACCACTGTGGATTCACTTAAGTTTGTTCAGGCAATGCAAGACCCATCTAAGCAGGTAAGGATAGAGCAGGTTTTTTATCCTGCGCCTTGCAGAAGCATTTTGTTTCATCACAACCATAAGCTTTGATGTTTTTTATTGGAATGTTATGCGGTAGAGCAACACAAAGTAGAGATGTGAGGATGAGACAAAAAATATCTCTGTTTTTTAAAATTTTTTTATTAAAGCAATACAAATCTGATAAGTGTGGCATGCATATTCTTTTTTTCACCACCTTTTGCAGAGCAACGTTTTGCACAAATAGAGCCTGAAACAGAATAGTGCTTAATTGTGAAGTGGATGGAAACAGAGTTTTGCAAAAAACAATCTGAATAGTGTGGCAGCTTTTAAAAATAGGTAAATCAATGCAGATTAGATGGAGGGCTTCTTTAAACATTCATTTTCAATCTTTCTCACAGTCTCTAAATGGGATTTAGGTCTGGACACTAACTGGGCCATTCTATCACAGGAATGTGCTTTGATATAACCCCTCCCATTGTGTTTCTGTCAGCCTCTATCAGGGTTTCTTCTGGGATTGCCCTACATTTTGGTCCATTCATCTTCACATGAACTCCAGTTTATTTCCTTTTACCTGCTGAGGAAAGGCATTCCCAATGTTTAAAGGTTTACATGGTGGTCTAAGACTCATGTGTAGGGTTGGTTTTTCAACACACATCGTGTTTTGTAGGCAAAAAATAATAAATTTTGGTCTGGTTGCCATAGGATGCTCTTCCACTTGTTTGCTGTGGGCCCTTCATGATTTGTGGCTGGACTTCCTATGGCTGTCTTTCTCTTAATGCCTTTTTCTTCCCAATCTTCCATAAAGCCCAGATTTGTGATGTCTGCAACTGCATATAGAAATCTGTAAGTCACAGATTTCTTTTCATAGTTTGGCCGCTCCTGCGAGTGTCATTTTTTTGACAGTTTTCTGCAGCTCCAAGTTGGCTTCTTCTCGAATTTATATTGCCCTTACCTGGTCAGTTTAGATGAACATCCATCTAAGTTTGCAGCTGTGCCATCAAAATAAATTGCACACAGAAAGACTCTATTTACTTGTATATGTGATTTCTGATTTTAGCGTGCTACTGGAATGCCATTTGGAATATAAGACTTTGTGTTGTGCTATCACATAAAACCCCAATTAAAAAAAAAACATTGAGGGGGCTTGTGGTTGTGCTGTGACAAAATGTGAAAAATTCAGGGGATATGAAGAATATTAAGGGACAGTAAATATTCTATGTTCAAGAGGTGAGATGCTTTACTGAGCAGAAAATGTTCCCAACAGAACAAGGAGAGGTTTGCTCTGTTGCAGAAGGCAGTTCAAGCGCACAAGGAAAACACGCACAATGTGAGATATTTTACTTTATTTAGTTTATACTCTATTTTTTCCAACTTCCTATTAGTTTCATCACCACACATTACCCTTTCTGTTTTTTTAGGCAATCCATGGACAGGCTATCGACAGACATCTGCTCGGGCTGAAAATGCAGAGTATTGAAGATTTGACCTCTATGCCTGAGATATTCATGGACACCTCTTATGCAGTAGCTCATCATTTTAACCTCTATACTAGCCAGGTATGGAAAAAAAAACAAAAAAAACAACAACAAACAAAGAACCCAACAGCCTATTATTAACGAAAAGAATGATTGTTTACAATCCGATTTATTTATTTGCGCGTTTGCTCTCTCGCGTCTCTGCGTCCAGGTTGGCTCCAAGACAGACTGCGTGATGTGTTTCGGTCCAATGGTGCCAGATGGCTACGGGGTGTGTTACAATCCCATGGATGAGCATATCAACATCGCGATCACGGCCTACAACAGCTGTGAGGACACGAACGCTGCCAACTTCGCCCAGGCTGTAGAGAAAGCGTTGTTGGACATGAGAGCTCTCCTCACAGAAACAGCCGCGGCCAGACAGTGATCCCACACATGAGCCCGGCGCGTCGCTTGTGTGCGAAGCTGAAACTGAATCGACAACACTTTGCCAGTGTTGTTGGCGGAACGCCAACGCCACGCAACAGAGAACTAAGAGGAAACCTGTTACCAAGGGGTTCGTGGAAAACAAACACTGCCTTCAAATGGAGAAACGGTCAATGGTAGATGTGTATTTTAAGATATTGTGCAAGCGATTGTAATTGAGCAAAGATTTTTTTTCTCTTACCAGTTCCTGGTGAATCTTAACAGATCCTGGGCGCCTTGGTTTGTATGTTTATTTCAGGTGAAAAATCAAAAAGCATATATTTTAGGTATTTAAATTAAGTGAAAAAGGATTTTTCTATGAAATAGAATAAACGATAATGGTACTGTAAACGAAAAAGAAAGATGCTACACATATAATCTATTCTTAATAGTTTATGTTGTGGGTCAAAGTCGCACAAAGGAGTATTCAGCTCTGAAGGTTCCTTTGGAATACAGGTAGTCGCCATGAAATTCAACCTCAGCCATATTTCCAGAGGAGTGCCACAGGAACAGCTGCTGGCCGTTAAACACGTTGGTCTTTAAGACATCCATGTCTCGGATCTGAGCAAGAAACACAATAAAAACATGGCTTTTATTCTTCACCCAAATTCCACACGTCTTCAAAACAAAACTTGTTTGTACCATGATATATGTGGACTGGGCGCCGGTGGTGTTGAGTGGTAACGCTATGTGGAGTGCCTGGATCTTGATCTTCACTGAGGGAGGGGCGTTGATGAGCACTCGGCAGGTGTGGCTGGTGTTGGACGTAACTGGATTCTCAAAAATGCCGCTGGGGGAAAATAGCTGAATGTCGCAATCTGTGAGGTAAGAAGGAGGAAGAGTTTACTTATTGTTTGTTGAGCAAAAGATCACATGCATTCAAATGCAGTTCCATCTGTGAGAAGTTAAAGATGATATTTTGCAGCAGCTTATTCCTCTCTATTGTATTGTTAAGGCTGGAATAGCACTTTATTGTGGAAATCCACAGGATTAACCCCCTCCACAGCAGTCATATAGAGCAGTGGTCCCCAACCCCCGGACTGGTACCGTGGACCAATTGGTACCGGGCCGCGCAAGAAATAATTAAATATTTCCGTTTTAAGCATTATTTGAGTCTGGAGGATCTGTTATTTTGAAAATCCTTTAACTGGATAAACATAACCAAATATAATAAACATATATAAAGATGACCTTTACATATAGTAATAAACATTTCCACATACAGTACAGACCAAAAGTTTGGACACACCTTCTCATTCAATGAATTTCCTTTATTTTCATGACTATTGACATTGTAGATTCACACTGAAGGCATCAAAACTATGAATTGACACGTGGAAATATGTACTAAACAAAAAAGTGTAAAACAACTGAAAATACGCCTTATATTCAAGTTTCTTCAAAGTA
>CAEFZX010024804.1:0-102606 GCA_903066825.1 Alfaro cultratus | reverse complement strand
TGCTGCTGAAATGTGCTATACAAATAAAATTTGATTGATTGATTGATTGATTGATTGATTGATTGATTGATTGATTGATTGATTGATTGATTGATTGCAGGATGCTTGTTACATTCTTTCCTTTCAATATCGCTCAATTGTAAGGGATTTACTGCAGGGGTGCCCAAAGTCGGTTGTCGAGGGCCGGCATCCTGCATGTTTTAGTTCTCTCCCTGCTGGTAATAACAACCTTTTCAGCATGTCAATGTTCTTAGTAGGCCTTCTAACGAGCTATCATTGGATCCAGGTGCGTTATACTATTAAAATTCAGATTTTAATGGTATTATGTTTATGCCAACTTGAACTGGCAAACTAATCTTATGATAAAATGCAAGTAGATTAATATTTAAGGTCCTACACTTTAATGGACGTTAAGATTTGCCTGCAGCAGCAAAACTTTACAGAATATTTTTAATGGAAGTCATATTAAATACACAAAACTAACATTTATTTGCCATAAAATGGAAAAAAATTAATAATGAAACTACACTTCAATATCACTTCAGTAAACGTATTTCTCTGCAGCATCTCAAAGCTAATCTCAGACTTTTCCTCTCTGTTAGATCACAGCATGCAGAATAGCAAAGCAACACGTAATCATGAATGAATGTGCAGACAATAAGACACACACCCTTTCTTCCTCCCTCTATCCTTGTTTTTCTGTTTTCCTCTCTGTCTTCACCCTCCCTCTCTCACTTCTAACACACACACACACACAAACACACACTCGCACAAGAAAAACAGAAAGCGCCAGAGGCAGAAAGAGAGAGGAAGCAACCCTGAGACAGGGCCAGGAGGAGAACAGGGAAGGGCAACTCCTGCGCTGTCCTTCCTCTGCATTCTTTTTTATTAGGGTGGTCCTTTCCTTCAGGAGGAGAGAGGGACTGTAAACTGTCCAAGAGGACCGTGAGAAAACAGGAAGCTCCCTCGAGCAGCAGAGAAAGCGAGATGAAATCTATTTGTGGGCCCTGTTCTCTGGGGATACTGGGGGGGCCATTGTTAGAAAGGCGGTTTGCACCGGTATATCCTTCCTATGGACGAGGAGGCTCCCACTCCCATGAGCCTCTCTGCTATCTGGTCATCGTCTAAGCGCTTATAACACATAGGTCACGCCAGAAAAGAAGAAACTTTCTTTGACAGCAGGGAACACCTCAGATCGGTTGGAATGGTTTATCCTCACAACAAAGCCGGACCCTAGATGACCTTTACCTCACAGGGCAAAACTAGAAACATCTATTTAGTTATTAAGTATTGTACCTGCAAAACAATTCACATTTTCTACACAAATATTAGTTATCACTTGGCACATTAATAAAATCCTCAGTATTCCTTTTCTGCATTTCGTTTTTGTGCGCAAAAGAAAAGTTACCAGAATATACAAATATACATCCAAATATCTCCACCTCAGACCAACATTTGACCAACCTTGCATTTATAGGGCTTGATGTCCGAGTGGACGATCATGTGAGCCTTGAGAGTCTGCTTCTGGACGAAGCTCTTGAAGCACATGTGGCACTGGTAGGCCCGTATGTTGGTGTGGATGAGGACGTGGCGCTTCATGTTGGCCAACAGTGTGAACTCGCGGCCGCAGATGCGACACTTGTGCTCCTTCACCCCCTATAGAACAAGAACATGAGAGGTGAAAATAAATCTATAGCTTAAATTTAGCTTAGAAAATGTCAAGCTCAACATCACATGTGTCAAACTTGAGGCCCGGGGGCCAAATCTGGTGACATGAATGGAGCTTTCAAGATAACAGTTGTGCGATTCAATATTATCAATCAAATCAGAGCAGTTTTATTTGTGTACTGCCAAATTCAATGTGATAGGTTGATTTAATTTCAAGACGTACTCATAAAATGCAGAGACAGGTGTTTATTAATATCATAAACAATTTGTTAATGTTACCATTACCAACACATTCTGGAACAACAGGCCGTTTGAGGACATTAGTGATATTGGTATGAGTTTGATACCCTAGCTCTATGATGTTTAATGATGTTTACAGTGCAAAATATTGTACAATGTTTATTCAACATTTACAGTAAAAACATTAAATATGCAGCAAACACTGTGTTTTTATAATGGCATAGCAAAGGCAAGCTGTAATGAATTTATGACAACCCTACAAGTAAAACATTCTTGGCATCAATAACAGCTAAAGAGTAAAATGTACTTGTTAAAATTTTAAGTATTGATCTTACGTTGAAGAAATTGCACTGAATAATAACAATATTTTTCTTTTATTGCAATGCTTCTTTTTAAAATAAACGGTTCACAAGGAGGAAGTATTGGGTGGGTGGTTTAATTTCAAGACAAATAAGCGTGAGAAAATTACTTCCATTTTCCTTTAATCATCTGTAAGGTTATAAATCATACATGGATTTGCTGAAGCTTGAAATTTGCATTTCGCTGTCCTCTTCTTTCAAATATAATGGTTTCTGTTTTGTATTCCCTTCCTTTTGAACCTACTTTGTGAGTGAGGGTGTGCTGCTTCAGGTGGTGCGACTGGATGAACTCCATCCCACATTCGCTGCAGATGTACGGTCTGATGTCCTTGTGTTTCATCATGTGGTTCTGAAGCTGACTCGGGTACTGGAAAGTTTTCTGGCACTCTGTGCACCTGCAGGAATCGAAGATGGTTTTCAACCGTGCAGAAAGGTGAAGAAATGCATACTTTTCTTACAGGCCGTGGTCTTCCTAAGTAATTCTCACTTTTGATTTTTTATTCCTCCATAGCCAGGAGTCTAGTGATGCTATCTACGAAGTAAGTGTAGAACAAGGGGCTTTTTTTTTTTTTTTTAAACCAGGCAACATTACAAATATCTTTTGGAAGGATTTTGTACTCACCTGTACAAGGTGGGACCACGATGAACTGTCAGATGTCTCTTGAGCTGGACCAGAGTGGGGAAGTCCAGACCACACTCCACACACACATTCTCCTGCCCTTTTTCGTGCTTCAGCTCGTGGGCGCGAAGCTCGCTGGGATAAGCGAAGCCTCTGCCACACACACTGCAGCTGCAGGAGTAAGAAAATGTATGTTAAAATTACAGCAGTGGCAATAAAGAGCTGAATTTTACCTGCACTGTAAAAACACAAAATATTACTAAATAATTTTGCTCTAGTTTCTAGTTTAAATATCTTGAAATAAGACAAAAGTAACTTACAAGTAGGTTTTCAGCAAGATATAGGACAGGAGTTTGTTTTAACATTATTACTTTTTCATCAATATTAAGTTACTTCAAACAAACTCCAATATCTTACTGAAAAGTTACTTGTAAGTTAGTTTTGTCTTATTTGAAGTGAACTAAGATATTTGCCAGATATCTACCTGTATGGCTTCACGTCGCTGTGCTGCATCATGTGTCTCTTCAGGTGGCTCGTCTGGGTGAAAGCTTTGTGGCACACCTGGCACTTGTGAGGTCTCATGCCCTGGTGTGTGAGGAGGTGTGTGTGCAGGTGGCTGAGCTGCTTGAACAGCTTCCCACAGAGGTGACAGCTGTGCGGCTTGATCCCGTTGTGGCCCAAGATGTGCGTGACCAGGTTGTACTTGGATGTGTAGGACTTTTCACACATCCGGCACTTCCATCTCTTCTGGTTGCCGCCGACGTCCACATAGTAGCTGTCATCTACATGGAGGTTGAGACCCGCCTTCTCGGCGTTGGTGAGCTCACCTCGGGGAGCTTCATCACGTGGGGCCTTGCTGGACCGAGGGTTCTCTCTGGGGTAGAAGGGTCTGGGTGGGATGTGCATGACTGGCCCAGGCATGAAGAAGGGGTACGGGAAAGGGCCGTGAGAAAGAGGAGGGAAGTAAGGCGGGTGGAGAAGGAGAGGGGAGGAAGGCCAAAGAGAGGAAGGACTGGGAGGCTCCTGCTTCACCTGCACAGGGAGACTCAAACCTGCTGATCTGCTGTGAAGCTGCAGCCTATTCAGCTCAATCATCCCAGGTATTGGTCGAGAGGACGTGGAGGAAATGGAGCAAGGTGGGAGCGAGAAGGGGACATGAGAGATGTCCAGCTTCTTCTTGCTCCTGCTCTCTTCTGCCTCCTCCTGTTGTCCATCAGGCGACTCTTCCCCCTGGGCGCCCGCTTTGAGATGAAGCCTCTTCTTTTTTGGGAATCCTTCTTTGGGAATGTAACCAAGGCCGGGCACAGGGAAGAATGCTGGCGTGGTGAGGGCACTGTAAGGGTCTATGGTGGGGTAACTGGGTAAAGAGAATCTTGGGGGCTTCATATAAAGAGGGGCTTGGCCCAAGTAGAAACCCCGCTGAGATGCTTGTCTAAGCCTGTCTCCTTGAGAAGGACTTTCACCTGGTGAGAAGTTCACAGTGTCTTTCTCCATCATTATTCTACAGAAAACAGAACAAGCAGACCCCTTGCATGTTATTATCTACATGAGGAAATTCCGCACATGCGGACAAAGCTGGAGGGCAAAAAGACTTTTATATGTCATGCATAGCCGCGATGCCGCCGTAGAATAACTCCTTTAACTCAGTCGAACTTGGACATGTAGATATTAATTCCGTGCTTTGCTCCACAGCAAAGTGAAAAACCGTTAACAACAACAACAACTCAAAACCACTTCTTTCTCGCGCGCTGTATCAGCGCAGCTTCGCGCGGACTCGTTGCCATAGCAACTGACAACGCCACAAAAAACAAACAAAAACAAACAAACAAAAAACACTCAGATATTTTCCACACAAAGAGCGGAACATTCAGCCTTTTGCAGCAGTATGGTTTTAGGCTTAATGTTTATTTTGCGATTATTAATAAGTGATTTCTGTGGTCAGAGGAGAAAACTATAAATACATCGCTGCACTTTACTGTAATGCTAGCTCCATGGCTAGCTCGCTGTTACTGTCTCTTACTCTGCAGTTGTGGAGTCACAGTGTCTGGGATCATGAGCGCCCCCTGCCATGAGGCAAGAGAACTGCCTGCCTCACCTGGAATCTGTTCTGTCGTTTCTAGGTACTTTATAGTACAAACTACAGGGTGAAAATAGCAATATAAATAATCTTATTATTATATATTATTTTTCCATGATGACCTCACCTTGCCTCCCCTGACCGCACGTCACTGGTGGGGGGCATTATCGAGAGAGATACAAATTTGACCCCAAAGTACAGATATTTGATGTGGACTTTCTATTTTTAATCAGGACAAAATTATCACAAAGTAAAATCATCTTACAATAGAACCGGAACACAAAAAATAATTGTGTTTTTTTGCATTCTCTTGCAAGAACCAGTGACTTTTACTCAAAAGCAAGCTTTGCTGCACCAAAAATGAGCTTTTAGTTAATTTAATAAACTTGGCTAAATACAGCAAGCATGATCAAAACAAGATTTTATTGATCAAAATTCATTAAATTGTGTTCTGTTTTTTTTCCTAATTGATACCTTGAAAATTTGCAAAGTTACTTTTATCAAGGCAAACCTGCAGTAAGTTTTGGATTTAAAATGATTTCCAAATCATTTCCAGCAACAAATCGACCACTTTATTTGTTGAATTAAATTATTGCATGCTTAGTTTATTGTTGAGTTTTTAGGGCCCAGAAGTCCTTTTGACCTGATTTTAGTCCATGTAACGTTTGGAAACCCCAGTGTTAGACACTGATGTTTGTCAGTCTGCTTGCAGATTTCAGAGGAAGTCTGCAGGCCATGTTTTTAACTCTGGTATAAAACCTATGAATACTTAGTAGAAAAAGCTCATGTTTTCTTATATCAACTAAGCTGTTTTGACAGACTACATGTCCTCTTACAGTGCATTGAAAACTATTCATTCCTCTTGAAATGTCCCACTCATCACTATGTTTCACCGTGGGGATGTCAAGTTCAGGATGATGATTTTTTTAGTTAAAAAAAATGTTTCATTCATCTGATTGGTGAACCTTGTCCCATTTATTTAGGAAATTTTATGACATTCTTTGCAACAGTAACTTTTCTCACTCCCCTACATTTGTGTCTGATCTGATGAACAGATTCTCTTACCTGACCTTTGCAGCCCCTCCAGAGTTACGAAGAGTTTTTTTTTATATGCTTATTAATGCTATCCTTGCTCAGAGTGTCAGTTTAGATTTATTGCCATATCTTTGTAGGTTCCCAGTTGTGTTCATCTTAGAGGTGTTCAAAGCTCAGGATATTTGTTTCTAACCTAATTGTACTTCAAACTTTGCCACTATTTAGTTCCTGACTTGTCTGATGTGCATCTTGGTCTTCATGTTTGAAGCATCATGTTTGGTTTCTAATGTTCCCTAACAAAAAGGAATACAATGAGGTTTGTGGTTGTGGCAAAAAAAAAAAGAGTTAGAGTGTGGACAATTTAGCAAGACATGAGGAAACTATAATCTGACATTAAATTTTTTATTTTGAATTGTATTTAAACAAGTAAGGTGAACCAGAGGTGTGAAATGTACTAGATCTAAATCAAAGACGGATCTGCAGAATCGGAATAAAAAAAAGAACAGCTAATAGTTTTAAAATATACAAAGTAAAGTTATTGAGCAGATCTACTTTCGATCATTGCTTATTTTTACATCCAGACGCATCATTAAGAGGAACAGTTTATAAAAGCTCATCTTCTGATGCTGCTTCTGGTTTCAGTTGAAGATGGGGAGCAGTTCCTCTGAAGCATTTTTATAAAGTAAAGGTTAAAGAGGGTACAGAGCGGCGCCGACACCCACATCTTTCGGTGTTCAACCCGAAACCTTTCACTTCTTTCTTTCTCACAGGTCTCCTCCTCGTCTGAAATCGGGAAGTTCTCTGAGAAATGTTCACCTCTACCTCCTGCAGCCTTTTCGCTTCTCCATCTCTTTTCTCTATGCTCTGTTCATCTCTTAGCTTTATTTTTGTACTCACAGAAGAACTGTCCACTTTTCTAACTTCTCACCATGTTAAAATTGGCTTTCTGACTCAAATAACTAACAATAACACAACAGTGATGTAGCTGGCATCTTCACGGCCGTCTCTTAGTGTGATTGTGTAGATGATGGACGAAAACGATAACTAAAGTCAAAGGGGAACTATCTCACTTCTGCATAACAGTTCTAAACAATGTTGTTCATAACATCATCCTTCTATTCCTGGTAATCGTTTCCAGCTTATTTGTGAGAATCTGCAGTCTTCTAACATAATAATTAAAGGTGAACTGTTTACAGTGGTAGAATGTGACCTTTTTGAGATATTAGATAAACAATTCAACATTTATAATCTCCAATTGTTATTCAGTGTTTGGTCAACAACAACAAAGTTTGGAGTCTTCCACTGGCCTATTTCTGAATTAGCGCTTGTTAAAATTGTAAAAGAATCTAACAAAAAGAAAAAGGAAAACTAACTTTTGTCTTAATCAGTTTCTCAAATACGTTTCATCGCTGAAAATGAGCATCCAGACTTTTTGTATATTTGCCAACTTACAGATGAACACATTTTGTAAATTATTTCTCCTCTCTGCAGACATTTATAACAATTTGAATATTCCTGATGCTGGGACACAAAGAAATTGCAATTCAACAAAACAAAAAAAGTGCAGATGTGTTAAAAAATAATATTCCTAATGCAGGGTTTTATCAAAAATATTATTCTGTCACTTTTCAGGTTTTCGAGCTGCTGCAAACGTAAATCAAAGTTTTCATTGCTTTCTGTCTCAGAAGTTGAATTCTCTCTCCTGGACTCTGTCCTCCTTCACTCCTCCTGCTGCTTGAGTCGCTGTGAGCAGAGACCCCTGCCTGTTTGCCACACTCATCCCAAACAATCCATTAAAAGTGAAGCCCCTCCTCATGTGCCAGTCTGTGCCATGTCAGTGTGTCCTGTCAGGCTGCAGGGAAGCCTGTGTGCAACTTACCAGTTTTTTTCCCCCCTCTCTCTGTGATGCTTTTGGCTGAAGTGCTGCTGCTGCTCTTGTTGCTGTTGTACCTGAGCCTGAGTTCTCTTCCTCTCGCTCGCTCCGCAGCTCTCCTGACAATGAGCCGCCCGTCCACGGATAGCATTTGAAGTGACTTAAGAAAGAGAACAGGAACAATCACTTTGTTCTCATTTTTCAGATGAGTACCTTCGGAGAGAAGGAAGGAAGGGAGGGGAGAGGAAGTCAACAAGCCTAGTGCCTTCCTGCAGAAAAATAAGGAAACACTAGATAGACATCTCCATTTCTCTATGAAATAGGGATTTGCACAGGTTTTTGGAGGAACTTGAGGAGGAGAGTTGATGTTGCACAAACAAACACAATTTGAATTGTTAAGAGTTGTGAATTGACATGCAATGATGGACAGAAGCTTTCCACTGGTGTTTTTACATGTTTTACCATCAGTCTATTTTAAGGAAATGCAAGATGATTTAATTTTTGCTGCAGTGAAATTCAGTGCCTTGCAAAAGTTTTCATATGCCTTCAACATTTTTTTCCACATCACAAAAGCTCATTCAGATTACATGGTTAACTATGTGAAAAGCAATTTTTTAAGTCTTGTCACAGATTTCAGCCTGGACTTTGACCAGGCCATTTTAATAAATGGATATGCTTTTTCTAACCGGGGTGCATTGCTGGATAGCCTCTATTCTGGGACTTGTGGATGCATCCCTCATCACCATTAAGTCATTTGGCTCTGTGAGGCCTGAAAATAAGTATATATTTTACTTGATTGTGGAAGAAATGCATCTAAACGTTGCAGCATAATAGCACCAAAAAATTGGACTTGGGCTTTGAAACTATTGCATCATAGATCTGACTGTATAATTAGGGTCCTGCTGGAAGGTGAACTTCTCCCTCAGTCTTTTGTGTTGTATTTTGTGGTGTGACAGGCAGACAGAAACTTAGAGTTCTGATGGAAGACATATTTAGTGAAACTAATGAGAAAACTTACAGACAAATAGCAAGTAGCAACAGCTGGACAAATGGAGCAAAGCATGGAGTAAATCACGAAGATCAACAGAGGAACCAGAGAGGATTAATGCAAACTGAATATCTTAAGTACTGAAGGAAAGGTGAATGTGACAAAGGAGCAATCTAAGGTGAGTAGAGGCAGCTGGGAGAGAGGGAGAGCAGGCTGAGGAAATGAGGAGATGAAAAACAGATGGGAGGCTGAAGAAAAGGAGAAAAAAAAACAAAACTAAGACACAGGGAAACCAGATGAAAGGAAAAAACTTAAAACTATTTTAAGGAACCCAACTCTAATGCACAGAAGTTAACACACATAGATGAATGAATTAAGTCCAGATAAGAAAATAATAAAGAAATTGTCAAAACCAGAAACACAGATGAAACTAAAGGTCTATAAATCCTGATGTTTTGCAGCATTTAACATGTTTTAAGTGTTGCCATGTGTTTATATTTGTACAGATCCCCATCAACTCTGTCTAGCTTCCCCGTGACTGCTGAAAGAAAGCATGGCCAGCACATGCTGCTGCTGCCACCACCGTGTTTCATCAGGGGAATGGTGTGCTCACATGCATGCATGTGACGCCTAACAGATACATTTTGGTCTAATGTGACCATAGGTGTCCTACGACCCACACATGGCTTCTAGCAAACTTCAAACAAAAATGTATACGGCTGTTCTACCTGCTTCTCTTCCGTGAACAGAAATGCAAAGTTGTTTTTTACTGCAATCTGTAAAAAAACAAAACAAAGTAATATTAAAGATGGAAGCTTTATTCAACAAACATGAATTTCAAAGGCCTTTTGTGTTGTTGTAAATGTTTGCACAAAACTGTCACATTCCAATCAGAAAAGATGGAGGGAAGGTTGTTCCTTTACTTTGTCCAACCTTTAGCAAAAAGGATGATGAGAGAAAACAACAAACAACTCACAGCCAGTAGGAGGCAAGTGAAAGTGTGAGTTGTTCCACATATTCGTGTCTGCTAACAAACTTACACCTGGAACAAAAGTTAGTTGAAATGAGATGGCTTCTGCAGAAGGGTGCACTAATTGAGCTCATATCATTGTTGAGATGTAGCTGCCTTCTGCAGGCTGTGGCTGGTCATTAAGTGCGTTAATTAGCTCATAAAAGCAATTAACCTCAGATTGTGAACAATGTGTGCCTCAATTCCTCTGAAGAATTAAGGACTTAAAGAAGAATGGAGGACATTTTTAGTGGTGGCAAGATTTGTCATCATCAGTGTTGCATTGCTTCAAGAAGAACATGGCCGCTGAGCCAAATGCGGCCGCTTAGCATTCATTTCTGACCACAGACCTCGTCTGATCCCCTGTAAGCTCACTTTATCTTGACAGCCCTCCAAAATATGTAAAAAAATCTTAAGAATAAACCCAAAACTCAAACCATCTTCTAATAATTGCAGATCAAAGTTCTACAGTCTGTGTGAGCTTTAATAATTAGAATAATTTCATCCTTGCATGCTCATCTTTACCTCTCTGATGGTCTTTCTCATCTCTAACATGCATGGTCACGCTCCACAAGACCTTCAGTAATGAACTTCAGCAAAAGAGACGTAAGCACGGCGACCTGGCCCTTTGACCCTTTTCTCCCACTGTAACGATTCATCTCTACATCCAAAGAACATTCATTAGAGATTTTTAAGTGGCTTTCGGCTTTCTGGGTCACTTTCAAAAGTTGCCTTGAGGAATATATAAGACCTGTGAATGGCAGACGCAAAGACGGAGACCACAGCAATTACCTCTGAGCTCTTGTAAGCAGAACGTGAAAAACAGGTGAACGAGTTTGATCTCAGAACATCTGTGTAGCCGAGTCCATTTTCTGTGTTTAACAGCCTTTATTCTCAGCAGAAATGTCTGGAGCTGCCGTATCCGTGGGCCTGCTTTTCCTCCTGTCCGTTTGTTCGGCGTGTTACATCTCCAACTGCCCCATCGGTGGAAAGAGGTCAATCATGGATGCTCCTCTCCGAAAGGTTTGTTGCTTCAATTTTAATTTTTAATCTACAGACTCAAAGTACAATGCTTTTGCCTTGTCAAATTGAAATTTGTCACCTATCAAAGCTGAATGACAAAAAATATAGATAACTATTACAACTTTTAGAACAGATCTTCTTGCATTTTCTTTCTCTTCAGAACTGTGAGAACGTTTTGGATTCAAGATAAACTTCAGAAATAGAACTGAAAATCTAGGATGGAAATATATGCAGTAAAATCTATATATATTTATTAGACTGACTTGATTTATTTCTGTATACAAATTGGACTTTTTTGATTGATAATGTGTCTTAAGATGGCATGTGTTGCAAATTGGTACTATAGAAACAAACTGCATCAAATTGAATGAACATGGTAAAAGATAAACACTGCAAAAACACAAAATCATACCAAGTTTACAAGTTGACTAACTTGCAAAACAAGTTAATTAATTTGCAAAAGCTCCTATATCTCGCATAAAAGTTAATTTTAAATAATTTTTGTGTTCTTTTAAGTGCACAAAGATATTTGCACTAGAAACTAGGCAAAAAATACTTAAGAGTCTTTTTCTTTCCCTCCATAGTGTATGTCTTGTGGCCCTGGAGACCGGGGCAGCTGCTACGGCCCCAGCATCTGCTGCGGGGAGGGCATCGGCTGCCTCATGGGTTCTCCCGAGTCGGCACACTGCGTGGAGGAGAACTACCTACTCTCCCCATGTCAGGCCGGAGGGAGAGCCTGTGGCTCAGAGGGAGGACGCTGCGCCGCTGCAGGACTTTGCTGCGATGCAGGTCAGTGACTCAGGAAACAGTCACTGATTCAAGACAAAAAGTTGTCGTAATGGACTGGTGCATTTTCCTTAGGCATGAAGAAAATGTAACGTTCTTGCTTTTCAAATGGCAGGTGAAGAAAATGCACCAGTCCATTATGGCAACACAGACAATCATGCACACACATTCAGAAAATGTCTGGACAAAAAAAATACACAATATATTAAGATAACTGTTTAAAATATGAAAATAAGTTGTTGTTTTTTTTTAACCATTGTCTTATATTTTTAGTGTAATTTTTAAAACTTGTCTCCTGTGCGTCTTTAATTACTTCATCATCTTCAGCTCCATTTGATTCCCTCCTTTACTGTTGCGTCTTCATGTCACATACTTTACTTTTACAAGTGAACTAATTTGCAAAAACTGTAACTGTAACTGTAAAGTCGTAAACTAAATGGACCGGTATTGGTTAAAACCCAGTGATGCGTCATGTTAACTTTATTTCCAGATGATTAAATACTATTTTAATCCGAGATAATTAAAAGTCACTACAGAATTTTAGTCCTGGTTTAGTTGACAAACGTCTCACTCTTTATAAGGACAATGGTAAAGTACAGGCCCATGTTGGCCAGTAGGTGGCAGTGTGTATGGAAGAAACAAAACTACCTTTGAAACAATCCTGGGTGAAACAAGGCCCATTTTTAAACATTCATATCATTTTATTGCAACATTTTTATTTGATTTGCTGACAATAGAGAGGGCTTCTCAAATTATTGTAATTATCTGCCAAAGCTTTTAAATCCTTGAACAACTTAAATACAAGTGTGAGAAAAGTGCATCAACTCTATTTTAAAGAAACTAAAGTGTGAGGTGAAAATAAAGTGAAATTTCTAATTTAAGAAACAAAAAACAGATTCTAAATAGTCATTGTAGAACTTTCTACAAATATCTAAATAACAGTTTACATGACAGTCTTTAGATAAACACAGAGAACTTTTAGAGGTAATGAAGTTAAAGTACCATAAAGATCTATGCGAAACAGAAGACTAACATACTTCCTTTCTTCGATTTTGAGTGTTTCACTTCTCATCTGAAAGGTTTCTTTTTCAGTTCTGACAGTAGGATGTATAATTAATCTAAATATGGCTCATTACTGGTGTCGATGCATCAGTAGCAGATTTTTTCATTTCAGTTTAAATGCTAATTTTGTAACCTTTTCTTTAATTGCTGAATTTATGTTAAAATCCTCCTTAGAAACCAACCATTGCTTTAAATTTGTTATCTTAATGTAAACAGGCAAGTATCATTAAGACACAGGGTCACATTTACAAGAAAACAACATTGTTAAAATAAATAAACTTGCAAAAAGGGCATTTAACCAGTTAATAGACGACATGGAATAAAAGCAGAAGACACTTGCAGAACAATATAAGCAGGAACAAACATATTGATTCTTTCTCTTTAGATCATTCTGATCCTCTTGTAGCTCTAAGTGGTGGGGGAATTACAGAAAAATGCCTTTTTCTCTGCTTATTAAAGTGCAGTCTCAGTGAAATACCGCAGCATAAACGCCTCCATCTTTCTTTTTTCCCACCACAGAAAGCTGCACTGCAGATCAGTCGTGCCTCCCTGAGGACGACGGAGATGACCAAAGCAGCCAGTTTGAAGGCGGTGACCCCACCGACATCATCCTCAGGCTCCTGCATCTGGCCCACCACACTTCTCACCGAACCCACCAATGAGCACCTCCGCTTCCCGAAGGTCTCTCTGCAAGGACAATGGGACTTGTAGTTCCTTCTGTATAGCTGTGTTTCCATGTCTGTCACCACATTTTGTGCTTCAGTAGAGTGCCTTTGTCAATACATTTTTGAGTATGAAAACAGGGATGAATATAGAGAGGTCATCCAGAGTTCTGCATGCTGAAATAAAGTTTGGAGAAAGTATAACATGCCTGTTTTTTTTACCTTTTCTGCACAAGGTGAAGAAAGAGTCAGCATTAGCCTTATCAGGCTTAGTGTTCGATCATATTCCACTATCATCAGAGCCGCCCTTATCTTTCAGATCCTCACATGAGGTTGTGTGCAAATATCAATGTTGCAACCTCTAGGGTGATCATCTGGTCACCTTTGAGCCATTTTTCTCAGCTTAATGTCTGAACTGTGCTCAGTTCGAGAGGTAATGATAAAGAAATGTGTTTCAGTCGGGGAAAAACATTTTGGAAGACATGCTGCAGGTGAGCGATGTTGCACTGAGCAGAATAAATGGCTATATTAGTCTGCTTTGTGAAAACTCTCATCATTAAAAATTTTAGCGTGAAAAGTGACTTCATCTGACCAAAGTACATTTGAAATCAAATATGGATCATAGTTCACACTATGGTTTTGTGCACCTTGATGGGTTTTTACCAGGTGCTGTGGAAGAAAAATTATATAAATTCAATTATATAAATGAATTTATATAATATGTGCATCTCATTAAAGTGGATTTTAACTTCAGAGATTATTTACTTTAGTACTTAATTTCAAAAGGTGAGAAAAATTATTAGATCAATTTACCAAAGATTGATATATGTTAAGGTTTTAAATCTGTTTTACTGATCATGGCTAATGCTGATGAAAACTCAAAACTCAGTTTCTTGGAAAAATTGAATCTTAATTAAAAACAAAAACTGAATACAAAGATGTCTGTGTACTGAAAAAATAAACTGTCCTTGAACAGTGCTATAAATGAACTCATTACCTGGTTGGAATTCCTCTCGCATGAATTACTGCATCAATGCGCCGTGGCATAGAGGCTGTCAGCCTCTTGGCACTTCCAATCTGTAACGGAAGTTCAGATTGCTTTGATAGCTCCCTTCAGGTCATCTTCATTGTCCGGTTTTGTGTCTCTCATCTTTTATATCAGGTTATTTTGCTGGCTAATCAAGCACAGTGGTCATTAATCCAGGTATTGGTGCCTTTTGCATCGTTGTGCCAAGTCCTGCTGGAAAATGAGATCAGCATCTTTGAACAGCTTGCTGACAAAACGATGAGCTCCGAAGCTTCCTAGTAGACGGTTGCTCTGACTTTGGACGTGCAGATTAACACCAGCGGATGACATGGCAGCCCAATTCCTCACTAACTGAGAACTTCACAATGGATCTAAAGCAACATGAAACCTGTGCTCCCTACTCTTCCTCTATAGCAGAGCCTTGGTTTGCCAAGTTAAATGCAGCATTTACGTTCATAAGAGAAACAGTACAGTATCTATAGTCCAGGTAAGGGCTCAGGGTTCAGGAGTTGGCAAACTTGGACTCATATTCTGTATATATTTTTCTATATATTTTCTATATATATATTTTTCTCTTGAATAAAGTTCGCTTCGCTCAATCCCTCTTGTTATCACTGTTACTGTTGCACTTTGTTTTTCTTCCCACATTCTTTTCCTGTACTCAACTTTCCACTACTATATATAGCATGCAGCACTTTGTCAACAGCCAAGGTTTTATCAATGATCTTTTATAGCTTCCCCTACTTATGGTGGGGCTCAGTGTCTGTCTGCTGGACAACAGTCAAGTCAAAGGTTATTCCCATGTTGGTCATGCTCAAAAAATTATGTCAACATTTGTTTGTGGTCTTTTAAATGAGTCTTTCTTTTGCTCTTTCTCACTGTCCCTGTTTTCTAATGTTAAGTTTCCCCAAATCTTAGTTAGATTGCTTTGAGCCTCTGTTTATCTCCACCAAGAGTTTTATCTGCTGTGGTCGATGTGACCTTGCATGAGGTGGTTTGACTCCGCCTAATTGGAATCACCTGTGGTTAATTATTGATCTCCTGCAGTCTGAGAGTATAAAAGAGGCAGGACCCTCATTTTTCTCTACCTTCACTGTCTGCCATCATGTCTTTCACTGGGAAATACCAGCTGGAGTCTCATGAGAACTTTGAGCCATTTATGAAGGTCATTGGTGAGTTGATGCTTTAACAGACTTGTGGTCAAACTGTGTGAGCGATAGGCATGGTTTTAATCTGATGTATTCTAGGTATTCCTGATGAACTCATCCAGAAAGGTAAAGATCTTAAAAGCATCTCTGAGATTGAAGAGACTGGTGATGACTTCAAGGTGACAGTCACTACTGGCTCAAATGTCATTACCAACTCCTTCACCATTGGAAAAGAGACAGAGCTGCAAACCCTAACTGGAGAGAAGGTCAAAGTAAGTTAAACTCGCCTGTTAAAACTACTTTAAATGGATATGTTCCAACCTGACTGGGTTAAATGTTTCAGCATTAAATCTTTAACTTCTATCTTGAAGGGAGTGGTCGTTCGTGACTGCAACAAGCTGAAGGTTTCTCTTAAAGGAATTGAGTCGGTCACAGAACTGATTGATGCCAACACTATTGTAAATGTAAGTTCAAACTATGCGCTCTGGTTGCCTCTTGGACAAACTTGTAAACCTTGTCTCTTCTTTTCAGACGATGTCTGTTGGCGGCATTGTTTACAAGAGGATAAGCAAACGCATGTAAATGTTTACACTTTGTATAATAAACATGAAAGCAGCAAAAACTGTCTCTTTATTTGAACTTCTGAAATTCCTCATGTAAAGTTTATGGTGGTGATGCAAAACTTTCCTTCAGGTAGCGCATGGATCTAATATGCAAGACTTCAGTCTGTCTTGGGCTAAAGGACACATGAGCAGATTTACACAGAATCTTTGACACCACAGGATCAAATGTTTGCTTAAATTAAAGTTGAAGACCTTAAATTTTCCACTAATGGCTTTGTGCAGACCATGTAGTGAAATCATGAACTCCATTGTGCTAGACGGGCTCTGAAGCACAAAGGGAGGGAACTATTCAATTAACTCTAGTGTTTGCAAGTTCCCTACTCCCTAAAAGCCCTACTAAACTATGTTTTAAAGAGAAAAGGAAGCCATCCATGGCTTAATGTGATGGGTTTAGTTTATAGAAATGCTTGCACCTGTGGCAGATCTGGATTTGAGGTCACTTTCTGGTAACCTGGATTTCTCAACATACCAGTGGAAATCCCCTTAAAGCTGGTCAGACTTGCTTGCTGTAAAGCAATTTTCTATTGCTGGGGAAACTTTGCATGTCTCTTTTTAAAAAGTGTGAAATTTAAAGTGAGTGAGATGACACTCAGTCTATTTAGGTTTCAAAAAGGTCATGGGTTGCAAGAGGTTTGCTTCTGCGCACACTTGATTTGTTGGAAAAAGCTGTTCATAGTTTCCAAGTTAAATTTAATCTGATCCTGCAAATTAAAAGCGGTTAAAAATCTGTCACTGATTCCACCTTGTTCCCAATGTATTAACCTCAATGGGAGGATTCAAAAATTAAACTTTTTCAAAATTTGTAGGTTCAAAATTAGCTTAATTTTTAAACAAAAAATTGATAGAGCTTATGATTTACAAAAAAATCAACAAATGGCCACCACACTAATCTGCCAGTGGTATGAATAACTTTTTCTTGTCTCTCTTGCAAATTCATTTAAAACAAACTTTCTTTGTGGGTTGAAGCAATTTCTATCCTCTTGCTGGCTAATCAAGCACAGTGGTGTCTGTCAACTGAGTTTAAGACCTGAGGAAAAAAGTAAATGATTTACAGTCACCGGTTCAAGACATTTATTGGAAAGTAACTACAAAATGTGTCATGTGATTGGTCATGTGACTGAAATGCATCAAACACCCAGGAAGCCGTTTACAGTAAACAAAAATGATTGCTCTCTCCATTTTAAAGTCCCATGTTTGAGCTACTTCCTCCGGTGGAAGAGATTCTTGATCCCCTCCTCAACAGACTTGGGTTCGTGGAGCATTGTCATGGGTTTGTTTTTCAGAGCCGCTTCTCTCATGCTGTGGTAAACATACTCGTTCTGCTTGAACATCCTCAGCTCCATCTCTGTCTGCATGCGCATCGACTGTGGAGGAATCAGAGTTATCAGAGGATAACCACTGGTATATCTGCATCAGTAGTGTAACACTGATTTATGTATAAAGGAATTAGATCGGCTGGAACACAAACATTTTATAGCTGGAGCCAGGCCACTAGGGGGCAGTGGAAACGGAGTACTATTCATTTTTACCAGACATTTGCAACCAGAGCTACTTATAAATTTTCTGATTATGATGGAGTAAACATTTGGATTGTATTTTTCAACATATATATATATATATATATATAAAGCTCATGAAAATGATTAAAACAAACCTCATCATAGAAAGCTAATATGGTTTCTTTTTGGTAAATATTGTTATAAAGCCATGTACCTCAAGGTCTTTGGAAATGGGGTGTGTTGGGCCGTGGGTGACCATAAGGATGGCATAGGCCTTGCAGATCATCCCGTGTCCGACCTCGATGAGTCCGGCCTGCCAGTGAGTCACTCCAGCACGCATGGCAGCCATACCGAGGGCAGCGTTGTTTGGGTGGTACAGCTTTCTGCCAAGATGGAAAACATAGGGCTCAGCAGAGAGATTTTCACCTGGGAAACTTGCAGTTGAGCAAGAATTTTGCAGTGAAAATGAGGTGCAAAATACAGAATGCAACATTTTAGCAGAGAGCAACACATCAAAATGTGTGACAAAAACAAATGTGAAAAATCTGTAGAAAATCACAAAAGTAAAAACAGCAAAACCCATGAAAAGTAAATTGAGAGTAAAATTAAAACTACAAAACCCCAACAAACTCACAGAGAATATTAAACTAAAAAAATATGTTGAAAATGCTGGTAGTTACTGATACTTGGTCCATTAGACAATTTAAATCCATATTACCATTTTTACTCAAGTTTAAACCCAACATATGTCACCTTTTGGATTTAAAACCCTTTAATATCTGGAATCTACCTGTGTGTCACCACTAATCTATAAAACAGCAGGACTTTCATCTTTATATGAATCTGTTAACTCTACATTTAAATGCCAGAACTACCACTGATTCTTTTCCCTAAAAAAAAAATAAAAATGGAACTTTCTCTTTAATGATCTAATCTAAGACAAATAAAACTTTTATTTTGAAGACTGTGTGTGGGCTGTAGTTTAAAGTTTTAGGTTAATGTCCTCAGCTGCTTGGTGCAGACTCAGTGCATGGTGAGTTTCTGGTTACCATGGTGATTCTGACCTTTTCTAGTCAGCTGTTGTGAGTTATACCTTCTATAATAAGCCTCATACTTACAAGGAACTAAGACTTGATGAAAGTTGTGCTGTTTGTAAAACAAACCTGCTATCAGAGAAACCTGATAGCAGATTTTAAAGCCCTAAGCAGGAATCATGCATCATGTGAAGTTAAAATTCCTGTTTGCACTCACAGGTATCCCTCTACCATTTTGCGAGCGTAATCCGCCGCTTCCTCAAAATACTGCAGGTAAGCTTGCACCTCACTCATTGTGCTCCACATCCTCAGCTGGTAGATGTGAGTTTCAGCCAAGACAGGCTCTGTCTTCTCAATGCACTGCCTGCATATTTTCACCACCTAGAAGCAAAAAAAGACAAAGGCTAGTTTGATTAGTTTGAATAACAAGCATAAGATCTATTTAACCTGCTTTTGTTTAATATACCTCGTGGTAGTCGCCGTTTAATCGAGCCTTGTCCATCTTTTGCATCATATCAAAGCAATAATTTGTCGCCTCTTTCACCTGTTCATCTGAAGGCTGAAAGTTTGGAGAAAATAATCTTTATTAGAGAAACAGCAGTGAAGAGGCCTAAAAATGCAACATTTAAGCAAAAAATAGTAGATAATGGGTTATTTTGTTTAGAGATAACACAGGTAGGCCAAGACTAGGTCCATAAAAGTTAAAGCCTGATTTCTTGTTATCTATAAAAGACCTTTGTCCAACTGCAAGAAGTCTGTCCAAGACATTGATTATGTCACATTGTGTTCAGTTCCTTAAGATAAACAGACTTAGAAAAAGTTTTCTTCTCATAGATAAAGACTTTTTTAAATAATAATGACCTCTCTCACCCAGCTGAATGTAGTATGACCTAGAAGTGAATTGAGCAGCTTAATATAATGTCAGGCTGCTCTGATATTTATTTGGTATTAGTAGCTGGCTTTACATTATTGCTATATGCCACTGAAGTATAAGTACAGTTATAAAGTCTTGCACAAGTCTAGTTAAATTCTGGGAGTGTGTGTAAATGGCAAATCTACTTGGGAATTATTTTCTCTTAAAATAGTCAGTGTAGTCCTGCTTCTCATATTTCCCGCCTGCCTTTATCACCCCTGCCAGTGCTAAATGAGGCGCTAGCATTTGGTCTGTTTGCCACTGTGGAATATCCCCCAAGCCCCCTCACACACACACACACACACACACACACACACACACGCACGCACACACACACACACACACACACACACACCTACACACACACACACACACACACACACACACACACACACGCCCACAAACCTTGACTCCTTCCACTTCACGTCCCCCCATCTTTATGTCATCGTGGGTTTTGTTGGTGCAGTTTTCACATGTGCAGTCAAAGAAGTACTGTGTTTTCAGGAGCCTCTGTCTCTCTTCTGACACATTCAAGTAGTCCACATAAGCGACTGTCAGCTCCTCTCCTTCTGCAATCTTGCCCAAAGAGCGCAACTCAATCCTGAAGAGTGGAAACAAAAGTAAAGGCATGTCTGCATCTTAAAATGCATGCAAAGTGATTTTATGTCATTTTCAATGATGGCGTGTATGAGGGTGAAAGCCTACAAACACTATGACGTCGGTTTCAATCAAGTCTGTCAACTTTAAAGACCAGACAGCATGATAAAAGTGATCACACACTTTATTTCTCGAAACACTTAATGATCTGGTTGTGTAAATGAACAGAATATTTAAAGGTGCAAAGTACAGCCTCGCCTCTTTACCCCCTAAGCAGAATGTATCATATTTGCCATCATATTTTGTAAAAATAAAAATAAAAATAAAAAATAAAGCTAATCTTAATTCCTAACTCATGAAAACAGTTGAATTTTATTCCCTGTTTCTCATTAAAAAAAATGCTTGTAGAAGACACATTTTTAATCTTAAACATACACCCACTGATGCTTGTAACAAAATCAATTTTTTTTCAATCTACCATTTATACTTTTTAACCTGGTTTTGCATGTGATATTGACTCAGTTTATTGTAATTCTGTACCTATATGATGCTGTTTCATCCAAGTCTGCTTTCATTTGGGACCAGTACACAGAACATTTTATTTACACACTCATGATAAAGTAAACAACATCCAGGGTCCACAGAAAGAAAGTCAAATCTGGCAACTTTGATTCTCCTTAATGTTGTTTCAGTGACTTTGAATTTAGATTCAAACTGTGGATTGTTTGAAGCACCAAATCTTAAATGGGCAGGGAGTTCCCCTGTCTATTCTTGACCCTATCTTATCACTTCTTCATTGACTTAATTTGTGTTTCTGTTAAGAGGAGATAGTGGTAGTGATTTTCTGTCAACTACTGTGCAGAAAATATTTAGCTTTACTACTTTTAACCTAAGTGTGCATCTCTAAAGTATAGGAGCTGGTTGCCTGCAACTTTTAGATCTGTTCCTTCTCCAACACACCTGAATGAAATGGCTGAAACGTCTTTTCAGTATGCAGTCTACCTCCTGTGTTGAAGCAGAGACATGTCCAAAGGTTGCAGGACACAAGACCTGGAGGCCTGGATTTGAAGACCCCTGTTTTAGGTGTTTCCCTGCCTCCACACATCTGACTTAAATAGATGGGTGTTTGCCAGGCTTTTGCTGCACTTAATTGCACGCTAAAGAGGAAAATGCACTAATTTTATTCAGGATTGCTGGTGCAGGGGAATCACCTGAAACATGAAGGACAGTGTCATCAAGAAGAGGGTTGAAACTCACTGGTCTAAATACCTAGCCAAGCACTATTATTCTAAAATTGTAATATTTTAATGAATTGTTATTGCACATAATCAGACAATTCTCAAATAATTTTATTCAACTCTTGAACATTTTATTTTTTTTATGTATTTGACTTCTGATACCATATTTTATACTAGTCAGATTACCACCCTGGTCAGGTCACAGAAAATTACTTTCAGGAATTGGTTGACTCAGCACAAAATGTTGCCAAGGTGGATACAAAATGATTGTTGCGAAATGTCCTGTGGCAGATTGCTCTTGTACAAGTTGAGTTTGAAAAAAAGAAAAAAAAAACCTATAATTGTTGGACGTACTTTGCCCTTGTGTGCGCTGGATGAGTCCAGTTCTGTCAACAGCTGCAAAAGCCTCTGTTTATAATCCTCACTGTCCTAACAAGGGAGATCTAGAGCCATTTTTACATTTAGTTCAGCTCTGTTAATATATAGCAGATTTATATTGTACTACTCTAAGCAACTCTTTTACAAAGTTGAGGCAATTTAACTAGAGAGTTAGGTAAAATGACATCAGGGAGAAGCACCACCATGCCAACCTAACCTAGCTATCTGGTTAGCAAAAACTGAGCCTAATTATTTCAGACAGCACCTTTAAACAAAACTGTATTCACATGAAAATGGTATTAGCTTGGTAATGTTAGAGGTCAGCCATTGATACGAACAAAACAACCTTCTGTGTTTTCAGTTGACAAAAATCAAATATAAAATGAAAAATCTACTACATGTGTTGATCTCACAAGCAGTTAGATAAATATGAGGATGAAGAAGAGAAATGGACAGAGAACAACTTCTTGTTATACTCAGATGGGTGAGTGAATGTTAGCACGTACATGTTGATGTTTCTATAAGAAGATGGATTGACAATGAATAAAGTGCACACCACAGAACCAGCTAAAAAGTTTGTTTTCTACAAAGAATCGATTGGGGTTATGTGCAAATATTTCTTAGCGTTAAATATTCCTGTAGCTATCAAAAAGATTTAAGGTGAGGTAACGCACCTCCGTTGAGAATGAAATATGGTATTCACAGACGACTGACTGAAAGACAAGCAGGAAGCAGTTTTACAGCGAGTAACACTTGACGAATACATAAACAAACCTCATATAGCACAAAAACACAAAGTGCACACACAAACCTTTAACTGTGGGTTTTATTTTTCCATTTTCCATTAAGTTTGAGTCATGTGCAGCTACAGTGCTTTGAAAAAGTATTTGTCCCCCATCTATTACTTCTGTTTCTATTTATTGTCGTGATTAAATGTTTCAGATCATTAAAGATATCCTGAATAGATACAAAAAGCAGCTTACAAATGGTAATTTCATTGGTATTAACCAGAAAAGCTACATGAGCTCAACTGGTCTTTTATGGGAAAATAAATATCCAAATCAGAATGGTCCTGTGTGAAGATTGAATTTTCCTGTCCCCCAAACTGCTCTTTAAATAATGAATTAACAGCGATATATTTGACTCAGTTTCACTGGCTATCCTTCAATAAAAAGTTTCTGATAATGTGAAGCACACTAAAAGAAAGAAAAGAAAGCAATTATTTTACAGTATGCCCTGATCTGATTCATTGGCCTATTAAGGCCAACAATTTTTATTACTGATTAATTGGCCTCTGTGAAAAGAATTATAGAAACATTCTTTTCTAAGATTTTGGGACACCAGTGATCCATGATGAGAGCCATTATCCACAAATGAGTGTTGCCTGTTATTTACAGTGAAAAAAACAGGCAAAACCCTCCAAAAACATCAGATCCAGAAGACTTTGAGAAAATATTTCTAGGTTTAATCTTAAACAGTGCATTCTTGCAGGAAAACCCTCAAATCTGGCTGAATTTTTTTTTTTTTAAAGTGTGCAAAATTCCTCATCAGTGATGGAGAAAAAATTACGTCTGTTAACACAACCACTTGAAACCAGACCAGTTTTTAGGTTCACAGAGTGTTTACCTTTTTACATTTATAAGACCAGTGGGGTTTGAACAATATTTTTAAATCGTCCTTTGAAACTCCTTTTTGTATATACTCAGGTTATCTCTGTCTTGTATTTAATATCCTGAAACATGTAAGTGTGACAAGTAAAAAAAAAAAGAAGAAATCTGAAGGTAGCAACAGCAAACATCGTCAGGGGGAGTTTTATTTGTATTTATTTATTTTTACTTACCTGCCGTGGTTCAGGATCACAGTGCAGTTTGGCCAACAGTCATGGTTAACCAAGCACAAATTAGGAAAAAGACCAACTCCTACCGCCTGAAGACCCCTCTGGTCGCTCACAGTGAAACCGTTACAGTTGATCTGAAATATTAGACAGGAAATATTTCAGTTTAAATCAAGAATATAGACAAAGTTGACAATAAAAATATTTGGCTTAGAAGTTTCACACAGTTCAATGTGTTTGTGTTTGGCATTGCTGCCAGATCTGAAAGAGAACATAACCTCAGTTTAGTTTTCTAAATTGAATACCTTTGTTGACCCCTATTTAAGAAAATAAACGGGTCAAGAGGCTATGAAAAATACGGACCATTTTCTCTTGTGTTGCCTTAACACAAACTACTGCAGTGAAGGTGGAGTGAATAATATTGCTTGACTTATTACAAGAGATGAGAACCCTGGACTTTTCCACTGAAAATAGAAATTAAAGCCAAATTGTCTCAGCTTCCTTATCACTATCAACCTCTTTGTTTTTGAGCCATTGGTACACTGTACATGTTGTTCTTTCTGCATAACGGATGAATGTTTAAACAGGAGTGTCTGCTATAAAACAAATATTAGGGGCCATAACTTGTTGACTAAGACCAAACTCATTAATTTTGCTCTCTGAGCTCCTGCACACAGTTTTATCTTGGAGAGAGCTGGCTCATACCAGTGTTTGTTTGTTCACTGGAAAAAAGCAGCTTCTGCTCTGGCGTTTTACACCACAAACATGTCCTACTTTGGAACGCACCACTCCAAATATGTGTGAGATGTCGTCGATTGTGTGCTGCTTGCTGGTTCGGGGCCAGTAGTCCAGGAAGTTGTGTATGTCCACTTTGAGCTCCTTTAAATCGTCCTCCTGCATGTCGTTTAGGTGGTCCTCCAGCTCGTCCAGGGTGGTCAGCTGCAAGTCAGACACCAAGCTTCCTTCCTTATCGATGCGCCACATGATGCGGCTCACCAGTCTGTGCACACGAAGGAAAAGTGGAGAACACCAGTTGGGATTTTGACAGTGAAATCAGCTGTTTGCCTTTAAGAAGCACTGTGTGTGTGTGTGAGCACATATTTTTATCTTCTTCTAAAACGACAAAAAATGACAAATCTCAGTTAATATTGATTAGGGTAGACCTTAGGGTAGACCTTAGGTAAAGTGTTATTTATCACCATGATGGCCTTTCTTTCAGAACTCAAAACTTTCAGAGAAGTTTAGCTTGTCTGAATTGATCAGCTGTAGGTAAAAACTTGTTAAAGCTACATTTTTTTAAAATGTTTTTGACTATGGTGACATTTTTAATATCCAGACTGCTTCCATTTCATAGATGTTGAGTATGCTTTTGTTTTATGTTAAACTAATTGGACAGAACAAATCACTGGTTTATAATCATTTTTTTGGCCCTCGTTAAGCTGTGGGTTGTTAAGTTTTATGCACAAAGCTACAGCTAAAGAGCAGCTCCCTCATACTTTCAAACAGAAGCTATGTGTTGCAGTTCTTGAGATTACATCCCTGAAGAGTACACCAATCCTTTCTTTGAACTTGACTATGCTCTCTCATATTACAGGTTGGTCGTAGAATGATATTAATCTAATTTTAAAGCGCTTAAGATTTCTGTAACTGCAGAATGACCTTGTACCTGTACTACAGATTTTATTTTATTTTTTATGTATTTCAAAAGTTTTGTTTGATGTATTCCCAAACAGAAAAAGTCAGCATAGTTCTTCTCTGGTTTCCACTCACCGGATGTTCTCATTTGGTACTTTTCCGTACGCCTTGACGGCGCTGCACTCTTGCTTGTGTTCAGCCCAGCCGGCACGTTGGCAGGTTCGGTCGCAGTAATGAGCAAATTTGCATTGACCACACCTCTGGAGCTTTTCTTGTCTGCGGAAACAGCTGTGGCAAATGCGCTCTGCATGGCTGAAGACAAAAACAATAATAAAAAGTCACAAAAAATTTTAATTGCTGGTGTCCACGTTTGCTGTTTTGCTGAATTCACTCACTTAAGTCAACTTTTAAGTAAATTAATAAAGTGTAATTAGTTTACTTTTTCTGCATTTCAGGCCATATTGCAAAACACTCAGATAACATCAGATAACTTAATTGCCTCCATTCAATGCTAATAAGAGGACTTTGAGTTGAGATTATTTCTCTTTTATGTTTATCTGTTGTGAAAGAATTATATTCCTTCTGGGAAGGGAATGACATTGATATTGAGAAGATCAAACACATTATAAAACACTAATTGTACACTTGTATATTGTTAAACCCGTATTTATGAAAGTTATGACTGATAAGCAGTATTTTGTAAAAATGCAGCTCTTAAACTGCAGTATTAGAATTACAAATAAACCTATAAGGCTTTTAAAATTTTAAATGTGTTTTACGTTGAGAAAATTGAGGTAATCATACAGCTTCACTGCTTGAATATCCTCACAGTTGCATTAAAACACATTACCTCTGATTTCACTCCACATCATACCTGTCAAACACAACAGCTGAGAGACTGGCCTCAGAGAAAATTACATCTCCAGCCCAAAACTCCTTGGCGGCCTTCAAGCCCCGTCCTTTCCCAGGAGAGTCGAATATGGCCACGTTCTCCATTCTTGGTGCTCCTCTTTCCCAGATTCTGGTGAATGAATGGTAGCTTGAGTTGAGCGAAGGCTATCACACTAGAAAGATAGTTGGAGAACTCACAAACCAACACGTTGTATCTTCTGTGACAACTGGACATTCCTCCCTCCAGGGACTGAAATAGCCTTACCCCACTTGAACTGTACCAAGAGGCTCAGAGACGGGGTTGTCTCATTAGATGCCCCAAAATCAATTCTTCCAATTCACAGACATTTTAATAAATTATATGACTGTGTGAAATGATAACTACTAAGACTAACCATCATACTTACAGGATTGATTAATTTGCATTCACATTTTAAATGTTGTGTCCCATCACCTGGGACATTTTTCCACAGCCCCTTCTCAGGACCTGGTAGCTGTCCTCTCCCTGAGGGTTATTTTTGTCTCTCAGTTGGACCTGTCCATCAGGCCTTGGAGGTGTCGCTGAACAGCTGCCAGACGTTTGATAGAAACAGAGCTGCTCCGTCTCCTAGCCTCCACTCTGTTCTGGTGCTTTCTCCAACATGCTCCCTCCGTCTGATTGCAACAAAACATATGATACATGAGAGGAAAATTCATTTTTACATTTGTATGTTGTGGAAAACAGAGGAGCCTCCAGCACAACTAGAGTTTTACAAAACAGTTAAAGTAGTAGGAAAGTACCTTGAAAGGTCAACAGAAAGGAAGTCAAATTGTGCAAAAATATATTTTTAGTTTATTTGTTTATTAAACCAGGGATATATCCAGGGAATATTGCTTTTATGTTTAATGCAAAGTAGATGTTTTGCGTGTGTGTTTCTAGACAAAGGTAATGTGTAACCCCCGCCCCTGACGACGCTGTTTACAAATAAAATAAATACAAATCTTGGACAAAATAAATAAATAAAAAGCATATACAACATTGCAATAAATACAAAAGTAGGTATAAATAAAATAATGATGGCTAATAGAGTGATCTAGTGAATGAAAGGCAAAGATTTTACAGGTGTATTAAAAAAAGATAAATTCAGAAACAAGTTTTGTTCGACAGATTCTGCCACTTTCTCAGTTACCTTTACACTGCATTTCTTTCAGAAATATCCTTATTTTTATTCTGGAAAATGTGTGTGTTGGGAGTAAAGACATAATAGTTTTCCCAAACCCCAAAGTAGTTTCCAGTCATAGGATTATAGCTAAATGAATGACTGGTCTCGATATTTTATCATCATCAGCAGAAGTTCAAGTAACCAGTAAACAAAGTCTACATTTCATCCACTTGTTAGGATAGACTGATAGCATCAGGATGACAGGTCAAGTGCCGAACCAGTTTAATATACACTGACAAGATGTTAAGAAAAAAATCCCTAAAACCTTCTCAAATCTTAAATACATAAGTAGAAAACCTTTAACATAGAAATGTCCTTTTACGTATTTTTTCCAAGAATTGAGACTGTTTATCTGACAAAGAGCTGAGAGGTGACTGAAAATCATTTCTGTCTCCATGCATGAACTGATTAAGTCTTGGGGTCAAGTTGAATGGGAGTAATTATAGCGCCTCATGGCGGTCAGAGATAATAAGAACATCCCCCAGAAACAGATTGGTGCAACGCTTCTCTCCAGCGCACTGCTAGCAATTTTCCAGCTGGGACAACATTGCCACCTCCTGGACACCTGCCCAAAGTTTAACACAGTAAAAATGCTTTTGTAGATGTTTTTTCACATGAAACACTAAGCCATAAGTAACAGAAACTCTCAATTGTGAACCAGCTATGAAGTTATTAGACAATGTTAGAAAAACAAAGCTGAGCACTTAGAGCTTTTTCATTTATAAACAATAATTTGGTAGTTTTGAGTGGTGCAGTCACATAAGTCTGGATATTACTAATCAGTTATAGCTCTACCTCTGTCACATTTATACATCCAGTTCATTAGAGTTATTGCTATTTATGTACCTGTTAAATAATTATTTTAAATATGTCAATATGCTTTTGTTTTAAAATACAATAGATAAAAAAAATAATAATAATTTAAAAGAAAAACAAAAGGGTTTTGTTTGATTCTGTAAAATGTCAACATGTACTGGAGTTATAAAAGTCAAGGATGACTGTAGAAGTTTAATAGTATAATCTGTTAACTAGTTGCTTTAAACTTGTGTTTTAGCATTTATTTCTCTCTTGTGGTATTTTTAAATTGTGTCATTATTGTTTTACTATGTTTCTCGTTTTTAATGTAATTTAATTTTCATAAACCTTCCTCCTTGATTTTCCTGTAAAACACTTTGAATAATCCTTCAGTGTGACGGCTGACGTTATAAATAAACTCACATTTCCTTGATCTCAGCTAAGAAAAGTTCAGTTTTCCGACAGCTTACAAATTCTACTTGTGAAGTTTTCTCTAAAGTTTGCAAATTGACCAATTGGAATTACAGAGAACACAGTGGAATAATAATCTTTAGAGTATTTTCTCTTCTGCTGTCATTATCTGAGGCAGCATCAGAACCTTAAAGATGCTCAACAGCATTATGAAGACAGCTTGAGGTTTTTTGGATTACTTTGGACATGATGCTGAAAAAAAGGGATTTTACATCAAATCAAGAGATTTATGAATAACTGACCATTTTGTTCATGAGACAGAAGGTGTCTTCAGTCAGAGGATTCTTCAAATTTGTTGTAACACAGACAGTTACAGGAGATCTTTCCTATACCCACAGCCATCAACATCTACTTCAATTAAATGACCTATAACTATATTTAATTTCCCTTTGGAATCAGTTACGTATTTTTGAATTGAATTATTTAGTGGATTCCATTATTATTTTAATCACTACTTTATCTTGTGTGGGTTTTTTTTTTCTCTTTCCTTTAGTTTTTTTTTTTTTTTCTTTAAATCAATGTTTTGCACTTTGGTCAGCATTGTTGTCGTTTTTAAAGTGTTTTATTTTTAATAAACGAGATTGGTATGGTAGGTAGCTTCGTCAGAATCTTTTCAGGAATGTCATGTCCATCCATCCATCCATCCATCCATCCATCCATCCAGGTGACCACTGGATGATCACCAAAAGGGGGCGTTTGTATCGTGCCGCTGAAGGGGGCGGTGCCGAGGTGGGTGTGTGTCTCTCAGCTGATGCGCGTAACCACCGACCGACTCCATCATCAGCATCCGACGCTGACAGCGGTCGAAGACAACCGAGCCGCGGTAGCAACGCAGAACCACTCAGAGCCCGGCCGAGCAGCACCGACGCCGTCTTGTGACAGTACTGCTGATTCCAGGCTGCCATCTTACCGACCAGCCAGCTGCAGAAACAGTGAGTAGCCTTTTGATGACGGACCGCCGGGATGCTACCATCGGTAAATCAAAGCTGCTGCATGATACGTCGTCAATGTCAGAGACGCTGTTCATTTTGATGTAGATTGCTTGTGTTATTGTTTTCCTGTCTTCCGCGAGGGTCGTGAGGTTTTTGTGGGTTTATTTTTTCCCAGTCAGAGGCCTAGTCGGTAATTGTCAGGGAGCGCAGTGGATTCAGGGCTTGATGCGGATGCTGCTAAAGCCGCCCTTGCCGCCCAGGGATGCAGAGAAAAGGGAGAGCGAGGGAGTCGTGAGGGGAGGGGATGGAGGCAGAGCAGCACATACATAGCCAGGGTATTTTACTACTACTACTACTATTCATCCGAGTGGAAGTAAACCTCTCGTAAATGGGCTGAGAAGGGGAGGTGCATGGCATGACTGCATCTATCTATCTATCTATCTATCTATCTATCTATCTATCTATCTATCTATCTATCTATCTATCTATCTATCTATCTAAATACTTTGCTAATTAGTTTATCTGATGAGGTTTCAATTCCATTCATTTCAGCATAAATATGGCATTTTTCCCTTTTAGTCCATTTTGTTTGGCCTTTTACTCCCAAATTAAATGAATGCATTCATCAGTATGGGAATAAATGTCGAAAGCATACATATCCCTGTTGACCTGGTGCTGTGCTGAAAAAAAATCTAAAGCTAAATCATATTTTTCTGCCTATGTCACATATATAATAATCTGGAAAAAAAACCCCAAAAAAACAAGCATATTTTGTTGGCTAAATATGAAAAGTAACAAAAACAACAACAACAACAAAACAGCTGACCTGGTTGCATAAATGTGCACAACCTAAAACCAATTCTTTGTGGAGTCTATTAGGATGCCATATCCTCTTTTGGGAGTATTTGCCCACTCTGTCTGTGAAAGGGGTCATAATCTGTCAGAGTGTGAGGACATATCTTGTCCCCCTGCCTTCTTTAGTTGCCCACACAGGTTTGGTGTTGGATTTACTTACTCTAGGCCATTCCCAAGCTTTAAATTTCTTCTGGTGAAACCATTCCTTTGCTGATTTAAATATATGCTTTGGCTCACTGGGACTGTAAAAAAATAAAATCCAAGTTCAATTTTAGATTTCTAGCAGGTGCCTACTTAGCATATCTAGGGATAATTTGATCAATTCCTCCAGAAATCACAGTTAAATCTGAAGAAGCATTATAATGCCACCACCATGTTTTACTATTGTTACGGTGTTTGATGTTTAGAGCTGTTTTTGTGCCAAACGTAGCTTTTAAAATCGTTGCTCAAATGTTCGGGCTTGCTTTCATCTCACTAAAACACATTTTCATGCAAGATGCTTTGAGATTATAAAGAAGAATTAATATTTTATTTGAAAGAAAGGATTTTGTCTTGCAAACCTACCATAACTAGCAACCTAAAATATATATATATATATAGTTCTTTCAGTGGGATTCTTGTTGTTGCCTTCTTTCTGTTTTACAGAAATTTCCAGTTCTTCTATTATCACCATTGTCCCACATTTTCCCCAAATAGTGATGACTGTCTTTACTGTGCCATACAGCTAAATCCAGATATTTACTTATAATGTATAGATATAGTACATTTGTGCCCAAACTTTAACTTCCTGCCTGAGAACTTTGTGATAATCACCTGAAAACACTGACTTAGTTGTTCTGAAGCCACTTTGCAGTGATCCTGGCTGTATGGATTGAGTCACTGATCAGTTGGAAGACACATTAGTGCCTTTGAGATGTTGCCTCAATATTTTCACGCAATATCCTTCCCTCATGGCAGCATTTATTTTGTGTAGTGCACCAGCCCCGACTGCAGCAATGTTTCTAAGTCTTGGAAAGTATTCTTTACTTCTCCAAACCACCTTGCTTCTTTCCCCAGGGGGGTGCCTCAAGGCTTCTTTCTTGGACTGCTATTATTTTCTCCCTACTTGCATTTACTGCTCAATGATCTTTCAGATGTAATGTAATATCACATAAATAGCACTCTAGGTGCTTCTTTTTGAGTAATGACTTCTTGATTTCGGAGTGGCCTTTCAGCCCATGGTGATACAATATTTTTTCCACTGCTAATAATTATTTTGCCAGCTTCAGCTATCATTTTATGAAGGTCATTTCCTTTCCTTCTGGCACTGAGTTGCACATTTTACATTTAGAAAGACACAAAATCCATCTTTTTTCTGAATGGTTTGTTCATTGTTGTATTAAATAGTTTTAAGGGTGTGTGTGGCCCTTTAAGGCATCTGAAAATTGTACCCAGGGAGATCCAGACGTGTAGAGGTACTAAATTCTCTTCTTGATTGTTTCCTTATATTTTGTATTTGTCCAATGCATGAGATAAAGATTCGGGTGTATCTTTGCTGAAAGCAAATGTTGAAAATTAGCCTGTTAGATGCTTCTGAACTTTAAAAAAAATGTCTGAAGACATAGTAATCTTTGGAATCTCATTATTCTGTCATTTAGCTGATATAAATATTTTTGGGAATCTTTACTGACCTAAAATAGCAAATTTAATATCAGACAGTGAGCAAAAGATGGTAACATGTCTTTTGATACAGTGTATGTAAATATCTGGTTTGAAATGTATATGATGCTATGGGTTATTGTTTTCTATGCCTTTTCTGATTGATACTTTTATAAAATGAGATTGATTTGCTCATTTAAAACTTCTTCAAAAACTAAAAGATGCAAAGCTGAATTTTATTTTAGGTTATCCAGATCCATCATAATTAAAATCCAGTGTGAACACAAGTAGATTGAAAGCAATAACCTGAAAAAAAAGTGTTTGTTTTTTTGACATTATTCCTTTTATGTTACAGAAACCAGGCATTTTAACAAAATTAGAGATAAAATCCAGCTACCAAAACAGACATTGACATGGAAGCAGTATGATCACCACCATGGTCCACAGAGAAAAGAGCTTCTGGAATAGAAAAACGCCTTTCAGAGCAGAACAGGAGACATGTTTGACCAACGTATAGTTCGGTACACCCTAAATCTTTACATTTAAATACTATTAATCTGTCAGAAAAAGCACACAAAGATGCAGTGAGTGAAATTTTTCCAACACAGTAGTGATTCATCTGAAGATTTCTTTACAGTTGGATTCTTTCCTCTTATTTTGTTAAAAATATAACACCAGGTAGGATAAATACTTCTATATAAAACCATAAATCATTAAATCTCCAAGCAAACACTAGGAGACAACTTTCCTTAAAAATTATTTGGTTAAATTCAGAGTTGTTTGTGAATATGATCCATAAATTTAAGAGTAAAGAAGTATAAAATTAATTTAGAAATATAAAATGTGTTTGAACCCTCGTTGACACTGACTGTTGTACAATTATTCCACCCTGCAAATCATTCAAAACTGCCAACCTTATTTTTTAATAAGTTTGGCAGTTTTGAAATGTAGCTGAGAAAAATGCCTTTTTGCTGTCAGGATGAACTAACGCATTAGATTTGTTCAGCCACTTTAAAACAAACAGTTTATCCCAACACTGATTCAAATATATTGCTCCCAGGCTTATCTAACAATAACCTCAGCAAAAACAAGCTTAGTTTGAGGTGTTGAGTTTTATTGCTGTTTGGTCCTAAAGCAGTCCTACTCCAACAAAGTGATCGACTCTAAAACTGAATTTGCACACAATGTTGGAGACAATGGAGGAAACCATCGCCATACTAGTATAGTTTTTAAAGCTACAGTTGTAATAATGGGTTAGTTATAAGATTTCTGAATGATAACAACATATATTAAGCTTATGTAATACATGAGGGAGGAAAATCCCATGTTAAAAAATTATTGTAAAAAATGGGAAAAGTGCTCATGTGACAGAACTTAGACTTTATAGATTATATTGTTGGATTATGCAGGAAACTTTGCCCAATCGCTCTAGATAAGTGGTGTTCAAATCTAATGCTATAGTTGGAAAACTGTCAAGTTAAAAGAATGCGTGAGAGAAAAAAATAACATAGAAACAAATTTTACAAATTTTACATGGCCTGCATTTATTTTGAAAGTGTTCTGGTATAAGCCACTAGTTTGATGGTATTTTAATTAGTTTGTGATGCAATGCTTATTATTATTTAACATTGAATCTTTTACCCCCATAAATAAGTGTATTCAAATGAAATTATTGTTTCTATTGTTTATTGTTAAATTATAGTGCTGTGAAAAAGTAACCGTCCCATAAACCTAAGTTTGTAGGTTTAGCCACATGAGTGTTTCCAATAACCTATTTAAGGTCCTGCTGCAGCATTTTAATCAGATTTATGTATGGACTTTGACTAAACTACTTCAAAACCTTAATTCATCTTCCTTTTAAGCCTTTCAGAGGTGGACTTGTTGGTGTGCCTTGGACTTTTGTCATACTGTTTAACCCAAGTGTGCTTGAGCTTAAAGTCATGACAGAACATCCCTCTTCAGGATTTTCTAGCAGAGAGTAAAACTTTGACTATCAGTATGATTAAATTTTTTTGTCAATCCTATAGACCAGCTATTACAAGGTGCACAAATTCCCAAAAAGTTCCACTTTTATCTGTGGATGAATGTGAGACAGGCCTCTTTCTTCTTATTGGTCAGCAGTTGTTTTGGCCTTGGATCTCTCCCATAGATGATATTTTTGCCTCGTCTCTCTTTCTTGTTGTTAAATCATGAACACTGACCTTAGCAGAGACAAGTGAGGCCTACAGTGCTTTAGATGTTATTTTTAGTTCTTTTGTGACCTGGATGAGTTGTTGATGCACTCTTTGAGTAATTCTGGTAGGCCGGTCTGACCTACTCCCAGTTGTGGATAAGGGCTCTTACTGTAGTTTGCTGGAGTCTCAAAGCCTTTGAAATTACTTTGTTGTCATTTTCTCAGAAAGATTGATGTCGGGTCTTTACATTGGGACAGGATCAATTGCTGTTGGAAAACATGTAGCCAAGGGATGGGTAATATGAACTTAAAAGTTTTATCATGATATTTTGTGATATTATTGTGATAACAATAAAAGCGATAAGAACAATTTATTACTTATTTTTTTACTGTATGACTGCGACTGCATGGCACAGCAATCATAGCCCCACAAACACAAATACTGCTCTTGAAAAACATACACATTTCTAATATGCTTCTTTTGGGCACCAGACACATAAAGAAGTGATTTATATCACTAACCTGCACACATTTAATTATATTTTCAAATGTGTAGATATATGTTGAACAAACTGGAAAAATAGTAAAGAAAATAACAATCCCAACAACAAGGCCAGTTTTAGGGTTTTATAAATGTGAATTTATCATGACAACAATAAATTTAAAATCTTCTCATGACAAGAAATGCATCACAATAAATAATAAATGACACAAATTAATTTTCACCTCCAGTTTAGCCTGTTTCCCATTCTCAGTTCCATTTAATTGATTTCTTGAGGTTTGGCAGTGGCCCGGATGTGGGAAGTTAAATTAAAGCAAAAAAAAAAAGAAAAATCTTTTTCCCAGCACTTTATGCTACAGCAAAACAAGAGGTATTGATTGATCTGACGAGTTTTAACACATCGTAACCACGGGTGCCTGTGTGTTATTGGAAATTCTCTCTGTTTGCCCCTCTCATAAGCAAATAGCCGGTTTCATAATTTTCAACTTTTTTTTTACCGGTCAGACTAATTTTTGTGACCCATTTGGTTTTTCATGGTGGTGGGAGGACCACGATGCCCCTGTTTGTGGGCTGGAGTCTAATTTGCCTCTAATATTGTATAACTAGTCATTATGCAATTATTATATTGTATAACTGCTTTCGTTTTTCTGTGTTCCTCTAGTGTGTGTGCCCCCACTACCTGCATTAGGTTGTGATGACCCACACTACTTCCAAATGTATCTGTGACCCTCCCCAATCCTGACTCCTAACCTCTAATCCCTGACCTTTGACCTCCACTATGGGCAGTGTTGGCAGTGGGGTGGCAGGAGAGCAGGAGTTTGCCATGAAGTCCGTGGGCACGAGGACCACCCTGCCCCGAGCCCCTCCTCTCTCTCGCCGCTGCCCTGCAGACCGCAGCTGCAGCGCCGAGCGGCTGCCTCGCCCCCCGCCAACTATTTCGGACGGGACGGCGTCAAGCGATGAGCGAGGCAGTGTTAGTATCGGGACTGGGACCTGCACAGGGACTGACAGGCCAACAGAGACAGCCTCCTCAACCCACACTGAATGTACCATGACCGCCCCCTCCAACAACAACCAGCTGGACTGTGGGAACGTAGCTGTCAGGAGGGAGAGGGAGTGGGACAGGGAGAGGCAGCGCGAGAGGGGCAGGGACCGGGACCGGGACAGAGACTGGGACCGGGAGCGGCTCGAGAGGGAGCGCGAGAGGGAGAGAAACCGGGAGAGGGAGCGGGAGCGTGTGGAGAGGGAGAGGCTGGAGCGTGAGAGGGAGCGCGAGAGGGAGAGGGCCCGAGAAAGGGAGCGAGAGAGGATAGAGAGGGAGAAGATTGAGAGGGAGAGGGAACGAGAGAGGGAGAGAGAAAGGGAGCGCGAAAGAGAGAGGCTGGAGAACGAGCGGATGGAGAGAGAGAGGGAGAGGGAGATGCAGATGCAGGCGGCCAGTCTGGATGTTTGTGGAAACATTGTGGGTCGAGGAGTCAGCGAGAAGACCAGTGTGGGCATGAACCACCACCAGCACAGAGAGATGGTTGCAACCAGAACCGACAATGAAAACAATCCAGTCGGCCACAACCAACCAAACCACAACCCGCCCAAGATCATGGCCGTGTCAGGAAAACTGGAGCAGGTAGTTTGACATTTTGGACTCAGTTTCATCATAAAGAAACCACAATAAACTATATTAATGTGCATAAATAAATAACTCTTTATCTTTTAAATAAAAACTGTTCAAAGCATTGTTTACTTCCACAGAACAACCTCTATCATATATTTAAGGAGTTTGTGTAGTTTTCAAAACTGAGACTTGTTAAAGGTAAAAAGAAAAATGAAATAAAACTGAATAAAATAGAAAGATCAATATATCCAATAACCAATAATTAATTTATTAGTGTCTTAAAGTAAAAATGGACAAATTGCAAAAGATAAGTATGAATAAAGATACTAGCATTAAACAGATCTTACAAGCTAAGAGATTCTCACATCCAGTGAAATAGTTAAAAATTTAACTTTTATGAAAGGATTAAATGTCAAGAAGGAATTTAAAGAAAAAGGCTTGTGCCATTAATTTAAACAAAATTTTAATTCTCCTACTTAATTTTAATCAGAGAGGGAAAAACTCCCACCACCATAACTGCCACTAAAGGAATAACTGAGCAACTTATTTTGTGTTTCAAGTTGGACCAAGATACCAACTTGTATCTTGTTCATGCTCCGTCCACAGTCCTGTTCGCTGAGCTCAGTTAACAGGAAAAACAGCCCGTTTTCTGATTGCATCAAAAGTCAAAGTGGGTGTCCTGCTCCTTACTCACTTTACGTTCGAGTCAACGGATCAATCTTTCTTTTTTTTATATAAGAAAGTTGATATGGGATGTGGACACATGTTTGAGGAGTGGAGGAAAAACTGAAAAACAAAAAAGAAATCAGAAAAATAAGACAAGTATTATGTAATCAGAAATATTTATTCCAAATAAATCTGAAGAGGTGATCTGTCTTCCCTCTGTTTCAGTCAGTCTTTGACCAAAGGAAATGTCAAGGAGCGTGACTGACCAATCACAGGCAGACTTTGGAAATGTCAGGGCTACATCAGGTTCAAAGGAGGGAACATTTTTCAACCCCACTTTTAAAGTTGAGAGAGATCAACATCTAAATGCTTCCTCATCTTGTTCATGTCTGTTCTTGGGAACATGCTTCATAGAACAATGGCAGAAATTTCTAATTTATTCTGAGAAGAAACACTGTAGCTTTATAATCCTGTTTAAAAGTATTTCACCTTGATTTGACCAGCATATGCTAAAGAAAATAAGCCCTTAGAACAGCCAGAAGACAACGGGAAAACATGAAAATACACCATTTACTATTATTTTTTGTATCCTGTGATAAACCGCAATTAAAGGTATTCTAAGATCCATAATACTATTGTAAAAGTAAAAAAAAAACTAAATTTTTTATATACTTAAGCTAGGCAGTTATTGCTTACACTTATGTGAAAAATCCAAGATATAACACACTAAGCAAGCACAGAGAATAATATCAGCAAAGATAACTTTAAACTGATTCTCTGTTGGAATAATTACAAATAATGGCATGAATACACATTCTTTAACTTTATGACGCCAGTTGTTAGAGTTATAGACATAACACCAAAACTCTAATGTTTTGTGCAGAAGTTGACATGCACTCATCAAGGGCATGGACGTCATTGTGGGTTTTTGCAGCCATCAAGAAGCTTCCAACATAATTTTGGTTGCTTTTGGTACAATTGGCAGAATTGGCTGATTTCCTGTCACATAATCCACAAGTTTTCATTAACGTTCAGGTCAGGGTGTTGGGGCGACCTTTCTGGAATCTTGATGTAAATCTTTCTAAACCACTTTGGTGTGTTTGAGATAAATGTGTTAAAACGTCCAAATTTCTCCTATTGGACCCAAACTGTCACCCTCACCTGAAGCAGAAAGAGTCATAATGTTCCTGAACAACCCAGGAACCAACCAGGCTCAAGCCTAAGAGTAAACAATGTAGTAAGATTTACATCACTATGGCTTAAAACATTGACTAAAGAGGAACCTGCTTCAAAATCAACACCTTTGGACACAATGATGAGAAGAACTGTTGACCATGGTGGTGGCAGTATCATACTAAGGGTCGGTTTCCCTGGCAGTAGTACTGTGCATTGCACATATGATATAGATAAATGAAGAGGTAGGACTACTGTAACTATAAATTCCTTAACTTGTCCGCATATTAAAAGCTAGATGGCTGAAAGGTGGATGCAGTTCATTGTTCCCAAAATGATCCAAAACACAGATCAAAACTGGTCCATAAATGAAAAAAAATATTAAGTGAAAACTCTTTGACTCTGTTTTAAAAGCTGGATCTGAGCAACAAAAACAATTACAAAGAGCCTTTCTGGTTCTGTGAAGAAGAATTTTCCAGAAGCAACAAAAAAGATGTGGTTTTCCCACAACACGCTAAGGAGCATTTAAAACTTGTGTGTGTACAGTATCTATCTGAGCATTCATGTAGGATTTCATGGATTGAATTATGTTGATTAGAGAAAATCCACAAAAACTTCCACCTGTGCACTTGATTCTTGTTTTTACAATTAATTGACTGGCCATAATATTTAATGAAAAATTCCAAATCAATATGACATTCACGCTGATGATGATGGGTGTATCTACGTAAACTGTTGCAAACAATTTTACACACATTGCTTAATTTAGCAGTGAATAATTTAGCAGTGAAATGACTCCAGTATTTATCTATTTCATTTTGAATCCTTCCTCCTTCTACTCCACAGGCGATGCAGAGCACCTCCGGCCTCGTCCGTCCCTCCGCCTTCAAGCCGGTGGTTCCCAAAAGCTTTCACTCCATGCAGAACCTGGTGGGCCAGGCGGGAGGGGCCGGGGGCGAGGGAAAGACTGACGCCAGGGGTGAGGGGTTCAGTGAGGGCAGAGTAGGCAGGAGAGGCAGAGACGCAGTAGGAGGGGATGGAGGGGAGGTGCCAGAAGCCCTACTCCTGGACCAAGACAGTCCAGTTAGGGTCAGCAGGAATGATGGAGGGGGAAATGGTACTGAGGTGGTTCAGGGAGGGATGTCAGATTCAGGGAGAAACTCCCTGACTAGTCTGCCCACCTACACAGGCTCGGGTTCTGGCTGTGGGCCCCCAGCGGTCTTAGGGCCCCTCAGTGCTTCTACCAGCCACATTAACAGGTTGGGCATGGCGGGGGCAGCTGCAGGTCTGGACAAACTGGACAAACCTGGCTACCAGGTAAGGCTGTGCTCTGATTTATTATGATGCTCAATTCTCCCTGCAGCTAATATGTCGTTGAAGCGTCACCGTCATGTTGTGGTTCTATCCAGCAGAACGGACTGAGCGCCTCAGACAGCGGTCGGTCCTCCTCGGGGAAGAGCTCCTCCTCCTATCAGAGGCTGAGCCACCTGAGTGACGCTCCAGCACCTCTGCGACCCTCCCCCTCGTCTGATGACATCATCCAGGACCTCGAGGACAGACTGTGGGAGAAAGAGCAAGAGGTGAGAGGACATTTAGAAATGCCCTGCTTGGTATTTATTCCAAATATTCTACAATTTACAACACAGGTTGTGCACCATGGTGCCAATATTATCAAATCTAAGAAAATTCCTCTGAAAATGATCTTTAAATTTATGAACAAAGACTACTTTTAAAGTTTTCAAAGAAATATGTAAAATTGGAGGCAAAATTCAGAGGAAAGAGTTGACCCAATGACTTTTTACAGGACGCTAAATATGATTTAATTTCTAAGAATTTCAGAAATTAAAATTTGCGTATGTTGCTTTTACAAAATTATGTTTTTTTACATATTTGTTAAAACTGTCATCATGTTGTGTCAGTAAAAGACAAATAATCTGTGAACACATTAAGCTCCACACTTCTTCGCTGTATTTCTATAGCCATCTAATTTCTGACCAGGAATGGTCAGAAATCAGAGTCAGGAGGAAGGTCTTAGCACTGTCAATCAATCTTGTGTACGTGCTGTTTAATGTGCAAACGGCGGAGAAACAACTTGCTGTCACCGAAAAACAGTTCTTCCACAGCTAGTGCTAACGATGCTAATTAGCCTGAGCATTCATGACAGGCTCTGCTGTAGAGAAGAAGTTGTAGTGTAGCAGAGAGCAAGAGGGAGAGTGTGAGCAGCGCATACACAAGGATGACTGACAACACTGAAACCCTCCTCCTGGCTCTGATGGGTTGTTTCTGACTAATTTGTGTATTTCTGCAGTTAGCACTGGGAGAAAGTAGATGAGCTCGATTTTTGCACAGATCTGTCTCACATTATACTGTCACAACATAGTAACAGATTCAACAAATATGTAAAAAAAAAAAAAAAAAAAAAAAAAGGAGCTTTTTTTAAGTTGCATACTACAGCTTTAAGAATATTTGTTTAATTTCTATCATAACCTGGCATATTAATTTAAAGTCTTACTGAGAACTACATAGCTAAGAGTTGGCTAACTGTGAAAAAAAAAACAGGATGATAACAGATTCCTATACTTATCAAAAGTCTTCTTCTTCTGTATATATTTAGCTGTCAGGCCCGATCCGTCTCCATCTCTTTCCTCCAGGTACAGCACATGCGCAGGAACCTGGACCAGAGTGAGGCGGCCATCATTCAGGTGTTTGAGGAGAAGCAGCGTGTTTGGGAGCGACAGATGGACGAGCTGAGACAGAACTACGCTTCACGTCTTCAGCAGGTAACCTCAGTTTTATAAAACTGAGTAACTGAGTTGTCTTGCGGTAACTTGTGCTGCCACCACCACCACCTCTCTCAGTGTTGACAGTACGTTAGGGTGATGTTAAATGTTTGTTTTCTTCCGTATAACGTTTTGCATACGAACCAGAAGTTCAATTTTGGTCTCATCTGAGCAGTTCACCTTCTTTCACATTTGCTTTGTCCGCTGAATGGTTTCTGATAAACTGCAGATGGGACATCTAATGGCTTCCTTTCAACAATAACAATCTTCCCATCAGTCTTTCATAAAAGGTAGATATGTGGAGTGCACTGATGTCACATCAACAGATTCTTGCAACTGAGTTGTGGATTACTGCTGCTCCGCTGAAGTTCTTGTGGGCCTTTTGGCTGCTTTTCTCAATTAAAGCTATCAAAATCTGCTTTACTGGTCAAGATTGTGTGCACAAATAAGAAATATGACTTGAATTTTCAAGCTCTCACAGCCTATATTTATAGGGTATGAATATACAAACTTTAGAGAAAATAAAATAGGGATAAAAGAAAAACCTATAAATGCATTTTTTATATTAAGAAAAGGAAAAAAATGATTGTTGTTTCCTTGCTTGGTGGGTCAGATTAGATAGCCAAGTCTCTGTGGGTTTCCATTTGTTCCACACTCTTAATTTTTAGTGGACAGATTGAGCAGTACTGTGGCCTGGCTATAAATGCAGGTCACACTTTTGTTAATTTTATATGCAAAACATTTAAGACACAGCCTTTTCCTGCCATTTCACAACTATGCACTGTTTTATCTTTTGAATAAACCACAGCAAAGCTTGTAGTTGTAAAACAACAAAATGTCAGACGTTTACAGGCTGTATTTTACGAGCTGTGAATAGTACATTTACGTTCTCCTGTAGGTTACCCGCCGAGCTCAGCGTTCCCAGACCGCCCTGCAGGCCCAGATCACTCGTCTGTCTCAGGACAAGAGGAGGCTCCAGGAGGAGATGGCGGCCCTGTTGGCTCAGAGAGAGGAACTGGAGAGAAAGTGCCTGGACTACAGGAAAGAACAGGCTGACATCCTGCCGCGTCTGGAGGAGACCAAGTGGGAGGTGAGACATGAGATGTTCCACTTGATTAGTTTGATAAAATGACTGCAGGCCTTCATGTAGGTAGGTTTTAAAGGTGAGACATTGTGCAGCTTCATACATTTGGCTTGATAATCAAGCAAAGCAGTGAACCGAAATCCTACTTATCCTAAAAAAAACAACTTCTAAAATAGTTTAAATAATATGAAAGCTCTGCTGGATAAATTGATTGTTGAGAAATTTCAGGTAGAATATTGTTACCTGATTCCATCATGTAACCAGTTTAATTGCATTTAAAATGGAAAAAAGTTGTTTAAATGTTTATCAATTTAACACCTAGTGGCTAAAATTAAGATTGTAGTTCAAAATGAACATGAAATCATCATTTAAAAGCTATAAGATACTTTTTTATATTCTGTCTTAGCCTTAAACAAAATACTATACATGATCTATTTATAGCATTCTTTTTCTGAATAAAATATCAAATAAGAGTCAATGTCCCAGTTTTCTCCTTCCTTTCATTCAATCATGTAGAATCATTATTTTATACGTGACTCAGGATCTTCAGAAACTTATCCTTCTGAATAAAAGTGCAGGACAATCCTAATTTTTCAAAGAAAAAGTTGATCAAAATTCGCCTCTTTTTGCAGCAGTTCCATTCTGACAAATACACCAGATGTATGTAGCTTACTAAGTCACAGATCTTTAGCTGTACATTAGAGAAATTATTCAAAAAATGCATCAACACCAAGACATTATGAGAGGAAAACAGCTTTAAGAAATACTTGAGTTGTCCAGAATTGTGTCCATGTTTTGGTACATAATCCTTCTAAATGACCTTCTGACAACCCATTTTCAGCATACCACGCAGTAAATAATGTATTTTATAGCGTTTTTACATGTCTTTTCTACGGTTGCCAATAACAGTAGATGAAGCTAAACTATATACAACTCACACATAGTTCCTGTGGCAGGTTTGTCAGAAAGCAGGTGAGATTTCCCTGCTGAAGCAGCAGCTCAGAGAGAGTCAGGCTGAAGTGACCCAGCGGGCCGGAGAGATGGTGGCCCTGAGGGGCCAGCTGAAGGAGCTCAACGCCCAGCTGAGGGAGCGGGAGGAGGTCATGCTGGGTCTGAAGGACTCCTACAGCACAAAGTGTCTGGAACTGGAGAAGTGTGAAGGCGAGCTGAGGAGGACACTGTCTGAGGTGGGTTTTTAAAGCAAACTTCACTGTTATATTAAGAAAAAAATCACTTACTTTATCAGCCCATCAATGTTGTTCGTACAAAACTTGGTATAAATTGACCTTAAAACATAGAAAATAAGTTCTGTTTTTAATTAAAATGTTCCATTCTCACTAATTGGGTTACAAATTAAAAGCACACATATAATTCAGTTTTGACAAATATTTATTATTTTTTCTATTAATGCAAATCAATGAAATGTCAAAGGTTAAGAGTTTGTTGGTAGAAAATCAGAATAATTGAGAAAATGTTTGTGCAATTTTTTTCAGTAGTTTTACACGGAGTGACCCTATTTATGAAATATACATGAAAATGACTGCAAACTATATCCACCATGGCTGGGGTTGGGGAAGTGGTCCCCGACCCTGGTCTTTGGGGACGTCATGCCTGAAATCATGGCACGTAATTAAAGCATCAGAGTTAAGTGTGTTGAAGCAATGACACATCTAAATGTTGTAGGATCACTTCCCAAGAGTCAGGGTTGGGAATCCCTGCTTTAAGCCATGGGCTCAGAGTTGTTTCTTCCAAGCACTTCCCTTTTTGTTCAAAGAATCTCTGTTAGTGAAGGCAGATAGGTACCTTCTATATACCTCCTACAAACAAATGGAAATCCAGTAAATCCACTAAAAGGTGGACTGGAGTAAAATGCTGCGATGCACACTCACCTAAACTTCTTCCTCTAATGTCAGTGCACCTGTTCACCACTAGGGGGCGTCAATTCCTTACTGATTACTCATAGTAAATTCAGTACAAAACTCATTCAGGGCTTGACTAACAAATTTTTTATTTCATGTAGGTGCCTTCTACATCTGATGGCATCATGGAAAACTTCACATGTTGCCAATATCAAAACTGACACTTCATTGGTCATATAAGCATGCAGAAAAAGTCACTCATGTAAATTAATTTCCTTGAAAAAAAAGAAAAAAAGGGCTCATAAAATTCAGGAATATGTTTTTTTTTTTTTTTAGCATTGTGATGATTTTTTTTTTTTACCTGCTCTCTTAACCTTCCAGTATTCTCAGATTCTAGTAAAAATTTGTTGACAGACTTGGGTTTGTGAAAAGTGTTGATTACACAAATCACAAGCTAATTTAAAATACTAATTTCGGTTCAAACTCTAACCAGAGCTACAACAGGATGGTTCAATGTAAATGATATCCATCAGTTAGAATAGCCTTGTCAAATTCCAGGCCAAAATTTAAGGTATAATGTACGAAAAAGATAGAAAAATCATGTTTTAAGTCCTTATCCATCTTGTTTGGCTGAGTCTGGGATATTTCTGCAACAACAAAAAAAAAGAAGAGTAAATTTTTTTTTAACTGTGCATAACTGGTAGAGACATTCCCCATAAGACTTACAGCTGTCAATGCAGTAAAAGGTGGATTAACTAAGTAATGATTCAGAAAGGATGACAAAAAGCACACCACACTTTTTGTCTATAACTATGAACTAAATCTAAAAGTTACAATGTTCTGTTTACATAAGAGTTTGCATTTCTTTTTCCCACAGGTGTCCATCCTGAGAGAGAAGCTGGGTGTGTTTGAGGCAGAGGTGCTAAGTTTAAAGCGTGCTCTGAGTGAAGCGAGCAGAGGAGCAGAAGTGATTGTGAGCCCAAACTTAGCTGCAGCAGGGTTGCTGCCACCGTGGGGAGCTGTCCACTGCCCTCGAAACCCAACTGAGCCCTCCACCAGCTCGCTCATCCCCACATCCGACACCCTGCTCAGCCTGCAGAGCGACGAAGCTAAAGCCCAAAGGCAGGAAGCTCAGAGACAGGAGAGACAGCAGCGTGAAGAAGCTCAGTGGCGTGATGTGCAGCACCGACAAGATACCCATATGCAACAGGACATCCAAATAGGTCAGAACCCGCAGATCAGACCGGAGGCCCAGCTCCGCCAGGAAGCCCAGCTCCGGCAGGAGGCTCACCTTCGCCACGAGGCCCAAATCCGCCAAGAAGCACAGCTGCGTCAGGAGGCCCAGCTCCGCCACGAGGCTCAAATGCGTCAAGAGGCCCAGCTCCGTCACGACTCCCAACTCTGCCAGGACATGCAGATGCGTCAGGAAGCCCATCAGCCGCAGCGGGCACAGGAGGGTCACTGGGATGAGGCCGGGGAGCTGCGCAGGCAGCTTGAGCAGCTGCAGGGTGTACTGCGCTTGGAGCGGCAGCAGCGGGAACGACAAGCCCTCAACTTTGACCAGGAACGGCACACCTGGCAGGACGAGAAGGAACGGGTTTTGAAGTATCAGGCACAACTGCAGCTCAGCTATGTGGAAACTCTACAGAAAAACCAAGCTTTGGAAAAGCGCATGAGCCAGTTGGGAACCAAGCAAACCACGGTCTCCACCACTACTGTTACCACTACCACCACCACTTCCCCCACCTCCTCCAACTCTCCACCTCCACCACCAGCCATGTCGCCATTGTCTCCTCAGCAACTCCCTTCCTTCTCTGGTCCTTCTTCCCTTTCTGGTCCTTCTTCTCTCTCTGGTCCTTCTTCTCTTTCTGGTCCCCCTTCCCACTCTGGACCTCCATTTCTCTCTGGTCCACCTTCCCTCTCTGGTCCTCCTTCCCTCTCTGGTCCTCCTTCTCTCTCTGGTCCTCCTTCCATCTCTGTTCCTCCCTCCCTCTCTGGACCCATCGCCCTCACTCTCTCTCCTCCCTGTGAAGACCAAAAGGCCCCCCCCTCGCTCCACCAGCTCGCTCCTCCATGGGCTGGACCGTCACGCCTGGAGAGGATAGAGTCTACAGAGATATAGACACAGATTCATGATGCTAATGTTCTTTTTTTTCTACACTCACAGTGGTGAGGCCTCTTACACAAAACCCATTTCAGCATACAGTAGAAATCAAGGTCTAAAACAATCACTTTTTTCAAAGCAACAAACCTATCAGGAACAAACATCATATCAACAGGAAACTGAACTACATTCTGCATTATCGCTGAATTTTTAACCTCCTAAGAGGCCTTTCTCTCTCTTAGTGTTGCACACGGATACATCTTACATTATCAGAAATGTGTGCCATGGGGTTGAATGGCAAAAAAATAGAAAACAATGAAAAAAATTTAAATTACAGACCTAATACATGCATCATTTAATTCCCACGCCAGAAAAGGAACAAGACAATCAGGGATATTGTCGGAAATGATTAACAAGAATATATTGTGCTGTTTATTCATTGTAAGTCTATGTCACTGGTTATGTAAAAGTAGAATTAGTGGTCAGAGTGTGTGACGTCAGCTTACATTTTGGCCAGAGAGCGCCTTACCCCATCCTTCCCAGCAAGTGTAAGAGAGCAAATTAGTGCTGGGAACTGAAAAAAAAGAAGAAAAAAAAGATAGAGAGCATGGTTATTTATTTTCAGTGCTTTAACTGTAATATCGGCACACCAGCTGCGCAACACTATTACACGGGGCTGGACTGTTTTCTTTTTTAATCTCAGCAAATGTTGACCTCTCTAGTCTCACACACATACACAAACATACACTGCACAGGGTCCAACATACATGGCCCATTTAAACACTAAGACCAAGAGAATTTATATTTTCTACAAATTGAATTTAAATATGATTGTTTAGCAGATAATCAGCCCAAACTGAGTATAGATGACATTTTTAAGCATAAGAGAACTCCATCGGCTCTCACTTTAGATTCTCTGCAGTGACCAAAAATGAAGGTCACAGGAGCACGTTTCCAGCTGAACTCCTTCACTGAACTGCAAGAACGTGAATGTACGCACACAGTTTGAATTTGAATAATATTATGATAATTGTGTCTCTGTGCATTCACTGCCAAGAAACCAGCCAGTCAGTCAGTCAGGCAGTCAGTACCCCCAAAGGGAAAATTTTTTATAGAATGTATGATATACTTGCAGAAAGATATACCTATTATAGTTATAGATTGTAAACGTGCGTGTGTGAGGAGGTATGAAAGAGAGTGCGAGCATGTGTGTATACATATGAAAAGCTTCAGCTTATGAGATTGAAGATAGAGGGACTAGTGGCAATACAAACTAAGAAATATGAAGGGAGAAGATGCGATGCATATTTAAAAACATTGAGACACGCAAAATGGAAATAAAAACACATTGCAATGCTTTGCAAATCTCTTACAAGTGGACAAAGCTGTCTTGTGATCTCCCGGAATGGCACTGAGACGGGGGGCGTCTGGGTTGTCCTACTGGGTCTGTTACCCGGGCAGCTGTAATAAGTGGAATACCACCAATGGTTGAACAATAAACCCATATTTCATTCACTATGGGACATAGAACACATATTAAATGTGGAATCTAATATATTGTACCATTTGTTCAAGACTGTTTAATAATAATCAATACAAAAAAAGAAAGTATGGAGAACAGTTGCTGAAGTTTTTGGAGGACAGTGCTATCCCATTCTTGTCCGATACATAGTAGTTGTTCAATAGTCCTGGGTCGCCACGCAGGCAAATTCAGCCCCCGTTGAGAACATGTGCTGCTCTGAAACCTGTGTATACTCACTTTATTCGTTGCTGCTGCTTTGCAACAAATCTGTCTTGAGATGACTTGAGGTTTGTTCCTCTCATGCAGGAAGCAGCCATAAAAAGATGGGTACACTGTGGTCATAAAGGGGTGAACATGGTCAGGAACAAAACTCAGGTAGGCAGTGTTTAAACAATCGCTAGTTGAATCTAAGGGTCCTGTAATGTGCAAAAAAAATATGTAATTTTATTTAAGTTTACTTCTGAGAGATTCAACATTAAAACCACACTGCTGCAAATGGCAGTCAAGAGTTTCTTGTCTGGAAGGTAGACCCTCCAAGATGCTGGTCAGTCTGTGGTTCAAGCAGGGGACTTCAAGTGCCCTATCATCTTGTTCATGAGAGAGGATAGGATAGAGCAGGACATAAACAGACAGTAACTTCAGCTACAGTCATGCAGGCATTTCTCCCATCTGCTAATGTGAAGAAGGCTGAACCCAATTGGTGCATCTATGTACTCTTCCCTTTCTATCATCACAAGACATGGGTTAAGACAGAAAAAACAAGATCTTGAGTAAAAATGGTCAAAATGGTCTTCGTCTCTAATCTCACCTTAAGTTGTAGAGTGAAGAGCTCATACTACAGCAGCAGCTCTTCAACACTGAGAGAAGTCAATTGAAATGGTTTGGGAGTCTTCTCAAGGTGCTTCCAAGGAGCATTCCTATGAAGGCTTTCATGGTACGCCCGTTTGGGTGAAGACTCTTATGATGGCCGAGCACTGGCTTGAGGAACTATATATGTTTTCCTTCTGGGAAAGCCTTGGGATCCACCTGAATGAGCTGGAGAGTGTTGCTGGAAAGAAGGTGTCTGTTACTCTAACTGTTACTCCAATGGCCCTGTATCAGATAAAAGGAAGAGAATGGAGGGATGGAAACTGTGGTACACTATCTTAGTTTGTACATTTGGTATGTTTACTATATTATCTTCCAGTGAATAAACTATGAGTGTAGGGCAGGGGTCTCAAACTTCATTCCTCAAGGGCCAGTGTCCTGCAATTTTTAGATTTGCTTTAACATACCTGACTCCAGTATGAGCTCATTAGCATAGATCTGTAGAGCCATTCTGAATGATAGTGACTCAATTTCACAATTTAATTCAAGTGTGTAGGACAAGGGACACATCTAAAAGTTACAAAGCTCTGGTCCTTGAGGAGTGCAGTTTGAGACCACAAATTTAGAAGATTTGCTAACCATTGCATTGCACTTTTATTTACATTTAACACAATGTTACAGCTTTTTAAACTTTTGGTTGTATAAATAAAAGGTACATAAAAGCTTGTGAGACTAAAATTTTATATCAAGGGTGTGTGCATATCTAGAAAACTCTTACTTTCTTCTGTATAATTTGCATAGACAAAAGCAGAGAAGGAGGAAGTTTTAAAAAATATCTAAAAAGTGGAAAGTTTGCCTTTTTAAAGGAGAGCATTCAGGCTAACTGCACTATGTAGTGTCCTACACATGAGTTATGATGTATAGTAGAGTCCGATGTGAATATCACGGCTTTTATAACTGTTGTTTATGCCAGCATTTAAAAAAAATGTTGCTCAAGAATATTAACTTATCTCTAAGGTATTACATAGTATTATCATCTTTATTACTGTTATTATATTATGGTGAATTGAAGGATGAAAAAATACGTGCCATTTTAGCTTTCCTTTCTGTGTTTTTTTTAACTGTGTAGCTAGTCAATTGGCTGCCCATAATGGTGCAATCATAGCAACTTGTCCAAAAAAAAAATAAATAACAATGTTCCTTTTGTTGTAGGTGATGTAGTTACAGTATTGCATTGTTTAGAGAGAAAAATGCTTCTGGTTTTATACATGTTTCAAATTTTTATTGTTTGCATTTATGTTAGTAGTACTGCTCTGGCTTGATTAAAACCATTCATTTGTTAATATTCAGCAGAACTAATAAAGATATGCAAATTATTCAGCTGCTTTTGTCCATGAGTAAGTCTTTTTAATGCTCTAGAAAACACCAGATTAAATTTAGAAAACACTAGATTGTATTTTAGTATTAATAATGTCTTGTGACCTATTAGAAGTAAGAAGAAAAATCCTCAACATGGTTTCTTAGATATTAATATCATTAAAGACAACAAATTGAATGATCTGAGATAATGAACAGCACTTCTGCTTTCCATCTGAATCTCAATTATTTTAGGACCAAGTTGGAATTCAGTTTTAGCTATAACATACAGTGGAGGGGAAAATATTGAAAATGTTTTTATTGTCTTGTATGGCAGAATGAATTCTCTATGAAATCAGTCTTGAAAAGAAGATATAAATAAATACGGAGCAGTATTATCACCATAGGTCCAAACAAAGACCAGAATAAAGACCCATATATGCAGTAGTTATTTAACTGAGTGCATCTCCTCTCATCTCCGCAGACCCCACACATCCTGGACACTAGTTGTGTAGATTTTTATATTCAGGTCCGTGCCACAGAGGGCTATATGCAAAAAGCCAAGATAGTTTCTTTCCCCAGACTGTCTGCCTGAGCAACACTTAACAGTCGACAGAGTCGATACCTTGCATATTTGTCAACCTTGTCTGCCTATGTGAAAAAAACACTGTACATATACATAATAACAAGAAAGAAATACAATTGTTTTTTATTTTTGTCCTTTTTATATATTTATATTTTTAAAAATTGTATCGAGGTCAAGCAAGTCAAATTCCTTGGTTTTGTGCACAAACTTGCTGAATAAAACTGATTGTCAGTATTAGAAAATACTGGCTGATTTATTATTGGTCAGCGTTTTTAGAAATGGCAATTACGGAAACTATCTGAAAACAATAGCAGTTTTAGAAGGAACAGCCATAAAACGTGTGTTAACTGGAAGGACATGTACAGTAACTATACAGAGACGATTTCTTCATTGGGTTTCGAAACAGAGTTTGAACAAGAACAAACAAGACCCAGAACTGATGTCAACCAGAAAAAAAGCGCAAAGGAGTCAGCGCTAATAAAAATAAATAAATATAAGAAAAAAGAAAAAAAAATCACAAATATGACCCTCCTCGGCTTCCTTAGACATACCGGTTGTTGTGTTTGTAGCATATTGTTGCTAGCTGCTTCCAAACAATATCCAGAGGAGGAATACTACAGAACCGAGCAGGCAAGTGTTTGCGCCACCAAGCAGAATGGGTTTTACTATTTTTATTTCCCTACATTTTAATTTGGTTATTGATATCGTCAGTCCGTTCCAACATCCAGATACATCTGTTAGCTACTGCCTCTGCTGCTAGCTGCTAGCTGCTGTCTGAAGTATGGCTGCAGTGGATCGATGCCAAATAAATACAGTTACAAATACATATATTAACGAGTTAGGCGTTAGTTTACTTATTAGTTTCAGTGTCTTGCTACCTACCGTCTCCGGTATGATTCATGAACACTGTCGTACTTTGTGCAGCAGTTTTCTACTGTAATCACTAAAAATAACATAACATATCCTTTAGTGTCACACGGTGTTGAAATTCAGGTGTACAAGAAAAAAGTTAAATGTAAATGAAAGCGTGTAAACTAAGGTAAAAATAAGAGGAACTATAATCCCCTATGCGTTTCTGTGTGGTCCCTGTCAGCAGTCTGAATCAGAGCTGTTATAAGAAATGCACTAGAAATTTGATGTTTTACAAATATTTCAGCTTCTGAAAACTTCTGAACAGTCATGTCATGGAAGCTAAAGGAGTAAGTGCCACCATTAAACCACAAGAGACAAGCTATTGTACTCTTACACAGACAGAGAAATTGTTTTGATCCCTCTTTGTTCATATCTATCTATCTATGAAAAACTTTTTAAAAAGCTTCAGAAAGCCACAGAGTTCTCGCATGATGAGGATGCACATCCTCCCAGATAAATAAATATCATGTAACTTGATTTCTGATTAACACAAAGATACTTCAATTTCTGGTGGTATTAAATTGAGCATTTTTTGCTTATGGAATAATGTTGGCTTCAAACCTAAGACTAAGCTTTGCTACAGCTGCAAACCTTATGGTGAAAACAGGAGAGTAAGTCACAATTTTTCTGTTCTGTTGCTGTATTTGAATCATTGATGCAGTCTTCCTCTCTTAAAACTGCCTTTTAATTTGGTGATGAGACATAGATAGTGGATGTAAATTAAATGTAAATGTAAAAAGTTTGTTCAGTTTTTCAAGTTATGAAACGACATATGAATAAGAGATTGAAAACACAAATTAGTTTTTGAATCCCTGAGTGCATCACTTTCCCTTGGCCGTAAGTTACCTGTACATTACAGAAAGCATCGCATTGTTTTGCTCTTAAATCACTTTGTGTCTTTGCAGGTTGCAGAATATGGTTGTGAACCTCTGTCTGCCACACTTTTCAACAACGGCTCATTGCAACAAGGTGTGGCATGTTTTAAAGCCTATTCACACAACTGTACAACCCTCAAGCTGTTTTCTTACATGCCAGCTGGTTTCGCAACATTGATAATAATTTTACTATTATGAAGTTACAGGAATCGACAGCAGTTCTCTCTCACAAATGAGACCGATACTAGATGGGTTTCTTTTTACAGCTGTTACTCTTTCAAGTTTACGAAGAAACTCAGACGAGATGGGTTTTTTTGGGGGGGTTTTCTGGAGGGATGTGGAGGAAGGCTGTGTGAAAATAAAAGAGAAGGGTACAATGTGATGTGTGGGAGAATAAATCTCAACTGTCCTTGTCCTTTTTATTCCATTTCTGTAATCTATGATGGCTGCCTTTTCTCAGCACTCAGGACATATAATATGTACCTTTTATTCTGCCAAGAAAATTACATATTTCTCTCTTTTTCTGCTGCCTCCTCCTCCTCTTTTTATGTCACAGAAACAGTTGTCCATGGGTACCATTGCCATTTGTAAGGATAAAAGATGCATAGACATGCTGTTTAAGGCTATTATTGATGTGAATGTCTTTTATGTTATATCTTTAGCTCTGTGCAGATGGCTATGATGTTACAAACATTGTGTCAGCAGACCCTTCACTACGGAAACAAGGCTTCAAGTTGGAATACTTCTTACGTCCACCCTTGCATGTAAGATTGCGCGTTATTGTGGAATAAATCACCTTTTTGTTTTTTACCTTTTCTTTGTTTCATTTAGTCATCCAACACTTCAAACATTTTCTATTTCATTCTATAGCCTCTAAATCTTTTGTGCTTTTATTTTACTTACCCTTTAATTCATCAGGAAAATGCCGCTGACATTAAGTAACTCTTTTGAAAGAGAATCCTGGTCAAGAGGTTACAGAACATTAACAGCAAAAACCAAAAAAGTTAACTCCGTCATAAATAAGTTAATTAAAAGATTCCTGAGTTAAAACATTTACAGACAGAAATCAGCAAGTACAGCCTTAAAAGCATTTAGTAACAACACCTCCTTTACATTCATGTATTTTTGCAACTCGTTCCAAGAAGATGGAGCAGAAAACTGAAAAGATTTCTTTCCAAGTTCAGTTCAGACGTTAGGCACCAAAAATAAAAATCTCTGATGTGTGGGTTGTGTCACCGGTGTCTCGGGGTTACATGTTACAGTTCTGCCGCTGCCTGCCTGTTCCTGGTCCGGTCTGAATCATTGTCATTTGTGACCAGGTGAAAGTTGGCACTGAGCCACGAAATAGATGCCAAGGGTGCTACTGTGGCTGTCAATGCTCTGCAAGAGGAGGTTGAAGGGTGCCGTCTGGATCCCTGCAGGCTTTTACTCTAAAAGTATTTTTTAGACCAAGAAAAAACGGGGTCTAGACCTGAGAGATCTGAATGTGTTTGTAAAGTCTACCCCTTTCCACATGTTGAGCATCAGGGATGTGGGGGATCGGGTGTACACTTTACAGGGCCTCCATAAAGTGGCCCTTTACAGGGCCGTAAAGGGCCGTACGGTACCATTCCACCAGCTGTGTTAGCATGTCATGGATGGGGTCAGTCTCGAGGCTATATGTGCAGCTGCCTCCTGGTCATCCCCAAATACCTTGTTGGGTTCTACAGGTTAAAATAAATAATAGGCTGTTTGTCACCTATTGCAGTATTCATCTTTGTCTTAGTAAGGTGGGCATACCTTTATGTTGTATTTTCTTCTTTTGTGCATGTGATTCCTCAGGACTCTGGCAGTCAGTAGGGATAAAACGAAACAAAAGTGGCGACTGTAACTACGGTTGTATGAATCCTGTTTGAAAGATTGTGTTTTGTTTGAAAGATTGTGTTTTGGGACTCTAAGGGACTGAGTTACTGTTGTCATGTGGTGTCACTGGGAATCACACATGACCTGTTCATGTGCAGGAATGCACATCACATCATGATTAGTCAGATTAATCCAATTAATTGTTTCAATTCTACTTAAAAGTATGTATTGCTATCAGATTTGACAACTTGCAATGATTTTCTTCTATCAATTTCTGATTATTACTTATGTGCTGATATAATGCTGATCTCGGCATCTATTTTTCATTTATCCCTTGAAGGTGACATTGAAGTTTGGCTTCCCGGTGGAGCTCAGCCGGGTGGATGTGGAGCTGTGGCCCTGGGGAATGGACCGGGGCCAAGCCTCCAAAAGACTGGAGATCAGCACAAGTTCAGATATCAGTGCTCTGTCAAGTCCCGGGCAGATTCATCAACAGGAGCAGAGTAAAAACCAGGCAAAGGACCAGGCCACAAAGAACAGGCAGAAGCATCAACCTGTTTCTAGTCGGTCTCGGCAGAGTAATCGCAGTCAGTGGAGTATTCAGGCCCAACAGTGGGAGGAAGAAGCTCAAGACGGGCCTCCACAGACAGACTTCCAATCTCAGTCGAGCTCTGAATCAGAGTTCAAGCAGGTTGCTCGTTGTGAACTCACAGAAGAAACCCAAGTTTCATTCAGTCATTCAAACTTTCGTCCCCGAGCTCCGTTCCTCTCTGCTCCTCCTCCACCACCGGCAAGCAGTCGGCAGGTGAAGCTGTGGAGCCGGGGGCTGCACTCGCTGAGCGCCGTGACGCAGCTTCGTGTCACTGTACCATGCGGCGGTGCTGCGTCTTCTCTGGGGCTGAAGGCTTTGGCTGTGTGGGGGCAACCTGCTCGCTGCTGCCCCGCTGAGGAAGTGGAGAGGATTCAAAGAGTCCAGGAGGCAAATGAAAGGCGGGTGGAGCGCCCTGTTTTTTTTTCTCCGCCTGTCGGCCAAACAACACACACCCTCCAGAACAGCCTAAGGTACAGAACATTTCAAGTAGCAATAAAATGTTTATTTTAATTTACGAGAACATCTGATTTTATGATGACTCAGAGTCTGAACGAAATTATTTAATTGCAAAACAGTGTTTGATTTATTTTGGCTTTGTTTTTGGCTCGGCCAGTTTTTCCATCCCAGAAGAATTCCTGGATCCTCTAACGCAGGAAGTAATGGCGCTCCCTATGCTGCTTCCCAGTGGAATGTCAGTGGACGCCTCCACTCTGGAGGAGTACCAGAAGAGGGAAGCCGCTTGGGGTCGACCACCAAACGACCCCTTCACCGGCGTCCCCTTCACCTCCACCTGCCAACCCCTCCCCAACCCCCAGCTCAAAAGTCGCATTGACCATTTCCTGTTGCAGAAAGGGATGGGGAGGAGAGACGGGTCGCTGGGAGGACAAGACCAGGGACAGAATCCACAAGCATCAAGACTCGTAACCTCCTGTGTTAAGGGTCGTTCTCAGACTTCTCCAAGTTTTACTAAGACCTCAATAAACAGTAACTCTACCCATATCACAGATGAAAACACAGATACAAGCCAAACCTCTGCTCACATGGCAGTGGATAATGAATCAGGACCATCATCAAATAACAGGACTGATATGTCTAATATCAAGCCACACTCTACGGATAGTAAATCAGAGATGAACAGAAGAAAAAAACGAGATTTAAGTGAGATTTCAGTAGAAGCTTCAACACCTAGAAAACAACTGCCTTCTGAAAGCAAAAAAATAAGAAATAATTCAGGTTTAGGTGAGTACTAGGTATGAAAGGTTATTTTTTTGAAGCTGCATCTTTTCCTAAATACAGACAGCATCACACTCCGTGATTTGTCTTAAAACGGCTGACGTTCCAAGATCATTTTTTGAAAAAAAAAAAAAATCATAGATTTGCCAGATGTCAGAAAACCTTGTTAGACTTTGTCACAATCAATATTTAATATAGCTGTAGAAATGAACTTGGTTATTTACACTTCTGACACTGTTTACATCTATATGCACTGATTATATACTGTATTTATACTTAAATCAGTCATTCTTGCTATCTTCAGGATTTTTGTGGGCATTTTCATCTATTGCTTAAATCCACAGAGAGAAGAAGAATACACTTTTATCAGTTTATGTTGCAAGTGTTAGAACCATGACAATTAGCAAATCTCACCAGTAGAATGTGTTCAATGTAACATCCTTACTAGATTCCAATGCCTACAGCTATTAGAGCTACGACATCCTAGGGATGAAGTTTCATATTATCAAACTTTTCATACATTTTAAGCTTCTATTAGAGTATGTCCCGATGTTACACCTCTACTATCATATTCAAATATTGTAAAAAATTGTAAGTCCTTTAAACTGTGGTGTACAGCACTCTGAATAGTGTGAACTATATTTGAATTTTGGGGATGCACACTGTATGCAATGTTAATATAGTTAAGATCTTGTCGACTCTTGTTTAATGCAGCATAAAAATGTTTAAAACTGAAGTAGAAACAAGATAGAGAAGTCTTTAAGAAGCTACATGTGATGTATGTTTTCAGTGAGTCCACTGCAGAACGACTTTTAACACTGTTAACTGTTTACTTAGTGCAATTTAAATTGTTATTGCAACATTCACCGACGTTATCGCAAGGTTTTCTGACATCTGGCCAACATTTTGTGTTTAAGATTTATCTGGAATACTGCAAGTTTTGGTAGATTTGACTCAATGGCAGTTTCTGTCAATCACAGACTCCCTACCACATAAAATCAGCTCCTGTTTTGTCCCATGGTCTCCCCTGCAGCTGTGGTTGCTACAAAACAGTATCTTACCTGGTTTTTAGCTTTCTTAAGTAGCATGTCATCCTAAACTTTCTCTTTAGCTCCAATAAGGAAAACTGCACAGAAATCTGGGGGATTTTTCATGTTTGACCTGCATATTTTAATTAGATTTGTTATTACAGACATACTTAAGTAATTTTATTAGGTCATAACATTAAATTAGGCATCATTTTCTATTTTTCAATAATTTATTGTACTTAATTGCCTTATTACATTCCACTTCTAATTTGAGTTGTAAATCAGTACAAGGATGCGTCATAAATATGAACAACTGCACATTATGGTTTTCATTGCTCACCAGGTTTGGTAATTACGAACATTGATTCCCAAACAAATCTTCACAGTTTTTGTGTTTTATTAATATTTTTTATTTCTCACTCCGTGCTCGTTTTCAGAGCTTAGCTCCAGTTCGCACGAGCAGCTGCTCTCAGCCAGCCTGGACGAGGCCCTGCTCTCTGCCCTGCAGGGACGTCCCTCCTTTACTTCAAACTTGCTCCACCAAGCAGAAAGTACACCTCAGTCGACTGTGTGCCAAAGTTCGGGCTTTGCGAGCTCATCCACAGGTACAATCTGTTCTCTCTGGCTCGCTACAGGTATTGCACCATATCCCTGTAGTTTCCAAGAACCTTAAAACCTGTCTGCGTAGGTTTTGTTGATCTTCAATCTTTATGGTGAGAAGTTCATTTACAGACATGTAAAAAATGTCTACCGGCTGGGATGCGGCCACATTCACCTGTAAATACAGTTTGACTGGTTTGAATACTGGTTTTGAATTATTAAAATTGGGTTTTTCCGGGGGGGGGGGGGAATCTCGCTACAATTAAAGCTTATAATCATACAACCAAGTCATTCTTTTTTCAGAGTGGAAAGATTATACAGAATATACCTTAAAGATTTTTATGAACAAGGATATGGTGTAGAGGTTTGAAGTTATTGTAGATTTTTTCCAATCCACAAAGGGTCACAATAATGAATACAGACTGAAATGTTTAAGAAATTTAATATTTAAAATGTTGAAAGACTTGTTTATGTATCAGTCAACCTTTTTTTCTCCCTTTCCTGTATTTTCTATCCAGATGGGAAGGTGTGCTCTGACTGTTCCCGTTCAGTCTCAGTTTACTCAACATCATCATCATCATCATCATCGATCTACCGGCTGGGATGCGGCCACTTGCTGTGTCGTGCCTGTGTGCAGAAAGACTCAAAATCACCAAACTCGACCAATAAATCCGGCTGTATTTTCTGTCCAACCTGCCTGAGTCGTACTCCTCGCAATAACATTTTACGTGTACATTACTGACAGCAAAAGCTTTATTAGCATCTGTTAATATTTTTCTAATTTAATAAATGAATCAATATATTTGTTGTTGTGATTTAATGTCCAGGGCCTTTTCAGTAGCGTTGTTGCTCATTTCATGCTTTAAAGCTCAGTCAAGTTTGTTGTTTAGGTCCATGAAGTTACTTAAATGTGCTGACATCATCCTATTATCCTCCACTGAAGGAAAGAACATCTCTGAGCACACAGACCTTTTCATTCAGAGCACATACAAATACACATATACAGAAATTCCTGTCCTCTTCCACCCACTCTGCCTTTTTCTTGGACTCTAATAGAAGTGAAGTTGCAGCCTTGGTGCCGTCATCTGTGTTCAGAGGGAGGAGACATGGCAGTGCAGAGGATGAACAAAGAATGAGGGTCAGCAACGTTTGTGAGCTTGATAAGGAGAAAGATTTGAGAGGGAATAGAGTCGCTCCAAGGCTGGGTGGTCATTATGAATGAACTAAAAGGGGTCATGATTAGATAATCATCTGGACTTGTGATGTTTTACTCACCTTGTACTCATGTCTGGCCCCTGTCTCAGTCTGTTTCCTAAAAGTGAAAGCAGAGAATTATTTCATGTTAAAAACACAGAAACTCATGCAGGGCTTCTTTGTAGTCTCTTGAAGTGGAGTTTGTGGAAATGCAAGACACTGTGAAGCAAACTGAATAGCTGGACTACAGCCCTGATTTCAAGCCTGTTGAACACTTCAGAGCATCAGAGTGATCAACACGGCCACCACCAATGTTGCTTAAAACATGGGCTACCGTCCCACAGCAGTGTGTGACCATCCTGGTACCCAGTATAAGAAGGAGGTCCTAGGCAACTCTTAAATTGCTGAAATACCTTGTTTCTTCAAAGACCAATAATCCAGTAAACAACATTAAACTGTTTGGCATCGATGGAAAAGACTTCGAAGTTGTTCATGGTCAAAGCAATTGTTAACAAATAAATGCATTTTTCTTCTGATTTTGAATAATTTACAGGGGAATAGAGGCTTTCTAGTAATATATGGTTTATTTCTATTATTAGAAAGAAATGATTGACTAAACATAAATGTTCTTACTTTTAGAGCTCTCAGTTTATTTAATCCTGTTTGGATACTTTAAAAAAAGTATTGTTTTAAAAAGTGGAGAAGGTTATATAATCCCTGCGACCTAGAAGTTCTTTTTTCCCAAATCAACAGTAAAATCTCAGAAGTAAATAATTTTTTATGCTCATGAGTGAATGTAAAGCTCTGACGGCCACAGCTTTTTTAAATTAGAGTTGTGTAACGGTAAAGTAGGAATCTTTTATATGTGTATTATGAGTCCTCCAACTAGCTATCCTGACCCTGGGATCTATGCTTCTCTCTGCTAATTTCCGTGTGATTAATGTGAAAGAAGGCTACTAGTGTGACAAAAAGTCTGTACAGACTGTAAAACCCAACCTTTATACATACGCATACTCTAAAAATACTGCATATCAATAGATGTTAAAAGTGGTATAAAATGTTAGTCTGGTTAAAAGTGTATTTTTATATTGGCTCTGAAATACTGGCCATACCTGCATTTTACAATTATAACTTTTTTTCTTTTTTTTTTTGCTATATTTTTTATGTTTTCTATGTTGTTACACAGAAAAAGTCTGTGCATCTTTCAAAATATTAAGTTTTTTTGCTAACTCGCTAAGTTGTGGTGCAGATGAAAGTTGAAGTGAAGTCACAGGTTCTATATTTATTAGTCTTCATAGTCATAAACAGCATCATTTCTGTGTTGGTTTCCCTGACAACATTAAGCCTAACCAAGGTCGTGATCCTGTATCCGCTCTGTCTAACTGGAATCAGTGGTTCTGCATGTGAAATGAAGACATCAGCCGCGCCGTTTCAGCTGGAGGTACATAAAGTCCCTAAAAATAAAAAGGCTAAATTAGATCCATTGGGTCGCTTTTATTCTGTCAAGGTGACTTTATATTTAGCTCAGTTTTTAATAATTAGTTAAACTGTTATGTTTCTGCTATGAGCAAAGACAATATTAAAATAAACCATGTAGTTTACAGTCATAAAGTGTAAAATGCAACATAAATATATCATAATCAATATTTTCATTGTTTTTCAAAGCAGATGACAACAAACTTGACAACAAAAAAGCTTCACGTGTGTCTATATTTTGATGATTAGTTATAATTTGGATAATAACATTAACAATTAGGATCTCTGGGATGGCCTTGTGCACAAGTGGACTGTTTTCTTGGTTAAATCAGATTTTTTTTTTAACAGAAATGTCAAATGTAGCCATTTATTAGCGCTAAAAGGGTGAAGAGAGCACTTTTACTAAAAATGTTGGTGAGATAAGAGTTGCTGATAGCTTTAGCAGGAGTGAACAGGCAGACAACTTTCTGAGCTACATCTGTATTTAATCAGCATAAAGTTTAAGGAAATAATTCTTTTAACCTTTTTTTTTTTTTTTTCTTTTTAGTGTCCGACGTTAGAACAAGGTGTCTGTTGATTTCCTCAGATTATGTGAAATCAATAACTACTCCCGCTTATATTCTCACTTGTGCAACATCATCTTGAGGTCGTTCTTAAAGCTAAACAGTGAATTTAGTGGGAAACTGCAGATCTTGGATGTCGTAGAAAATAATGTGATGTACTGATGTGTAGCTGAACTCTCATGATTAATACAGTTTTATTGATATAGAGAAAGCTGAAACGTGCTATATTACACATATGTTATTACATTATAGACATATTTAGTGTATTGTAATGTAAAGTAAGCTATTCTGGTGATGAAGTCTTTCAGAGTGGCATGCTGACACATCACTTTTCACATAATAGTAACAAGTGAGATGATTGAAACTGATTATTGCTTTCTGTGCCAGAAACTAAAACATTAAGCCCTTAACTGGTGGCGTCCCATCGCCCTGGAGCTTTTTTCTCCACTTCTGTCTAACTTTGTCCTGATTAGCTTCCCATTAAACAAACTAATATTAAAAAAGAAGCGTAATCTTTTATTTTTGGAGGATTTTGTATTTTATTTTCTGTTTTTGGGTTGTTAGTTGTTTTTGTTTTTTTCAACAAAAGATCAAATATAAAAGTAGTATAGATAGGGCCTAAACGTAATGGTAGGGCACTCGTTCATTAAGTTTCCAAGCTGCCAAACAACAGCTTCTGATTTATGAGTTCAAACTGACCTCACAGTCCCCACGTTGTTTCTCTGGCTGCCATTTTGTTGTGTCTGCATGTGTTTCGGATTTGGTGCTAAAAACATAATGCCATACCTCCTAGTTGTTTGATGACGCTTGAAGAGAAAATGTAAAAAATTATGATGACTGCCATTTAAGAATAAAGTTCCATCTGAATACTGTGGGATGCATTAAAGGACCATTACGCTCATTAACCCGCTGATGCTCAGTTTTACCTCTTTAGTTCATCAGCATCACAACAACTAATAAGAGATAAACAACTCAAAGCATGCAGAGGAAAAGAACGATCATCAGAAGTATGTTTGTTAGATATGCTAATGTTTTTATGCTCATCAACAGTTTAGTCAGCATCATAATTTGTGTGACCCTGAAGTTCTCATGATCTCCCTTGTCTGAATGTAACAAACGCGAAAAAATGGCTGCACTAAACAACTGAACAGTGCATGATTTTCATAAATTGTTCTTCATCTCGCCGCTTATTAATATAAATCAGATTAGTTGTTCTTAAGCTTCGATTACTTGTTTTCACTCCGCAGATTTATTGTGTCATCCAGCGCGGAAATTATTCGGAAAAGCTCATTAGAAGTAAAGTGCGGCGCAGGGCTGCATACAGATGCTGTTTTCTCGTGTAGATTTGGTTGATGCTCGCATCCGATGCAGACTCACATCTGTTGCTACCCCTCGCGCAAACGGCTCGTGCACGTAGCCTGGGGGTGGACGGGCGGTCAGTGACGTCAGGTGTCGGTCTCTTTGTCAAACAACGTGTCCATGTGCTTATAAGTGAGGAATGATCGGTGGGCTGTCAGTCGGACATCCACAGAAGCAGCAGCCATGCATCACTCCCTGCTGTGCGTCCTGGGACTCCTCGCCCTCTCCTCCGCCTGCTACATCCAGAACTGCCCCCGGGGAGGGAAGCGGGCGCTGCCGGAGGGGGGCGTCAGACAGGTGAGCACCTGAGGGTGTAACATCTTTATTTTTCTTTGAAGATGTTTTTTTCTCTCTCTCTCTTTTCTTTTCAAAATAATCTTAACGACAATAACGCGTAAAATAAACGTGTTACTGCTATTTTATCATCAGTAAGCAGATTTATAATACGTTTCATTTGTAGGTCTGAGTTAGCAAACCTACAAATGAAAGGTGGATTGTTATAAAAAAAAATGTAAATGAATTTAAAAAATGTAATAATCTATCATTTAATCAAATTTCTATGTTAAAGTATAAAACTACATTTTAAGATGTGTTTAGTGTTTTATCTTTCAGACTTTGTTTTCATTTTTAGATGTTATCTCTAATACAGAGGCTATTTCATGAACATATGATTGTAAATGCAATTCTGAGAATATCTGACATGTGGAGAGCTATTTTAATATATTTTCCTTTATTTTTTAAATTTAGATGAATGTGCTCATTTTCTCTTAAAACTGGGAAATGTAATCAGATCTGGACTTTAAATAAAACAAAAATATAAGAAGGTTTTTTTTATCCAGTTAAATTTAAATATATAGATTTTTTATTTAAATCAAATGCAACTCAGAAAGAAGAAATAGCTTATATGACTATATAAATGTGAAACTTTCCTTTCTTTTTTTGCTTCAGTAAAGAGCATTCTTGCCAAATGTTTCCTTTCAAGAATGAAATCGTGAGAATATTTTAAATTTAGATAAGTTTTTGATTTTGTATTGCTTTAAAAACGTGGGCAATTTTGTCAGCAAATCAATAAAACTGAAAAGAGTGAAAAGAACTGTGATAGAATACAAATGATGCTTTATATTTTTTTTTACTTTTCCTAAAAACAATTTCAAGGCTTTAAAAGATACAAAAACAATGCCCACCTTACTGAGACAATCTGCTCAATCAATTCTATTTTATATGTTTGATAATTTGCATTTTTAGTTGTTTAAGTTCATTAATTTTGAGTAAAATGAGATCAAAGTTATTCTGAATGCTCTCGTGCTGTGACCAAGTTTTTTTTTTTCTTTGCATTCGCCTGCTCTGCCTTTTTCCAGTGCATGCCTTGCGGCCCTGGAGACAGGGGCCGCTGCTTTGGCCCCAGCATCTGCTGTGGAGAGGGCCTGGGCTGCCTACTGGGCTCCGCAGCTGCAGCTCACTGTGAGGAGGAGAACTACCTGCTGACCCCCTGCCTGCCTGGAGGGAGACCCTGTGGACCTGAGGGGGGGCACTGTGCCTCCTCGGGACTCTGCTGTAACTCTGGTAAAGTCTCGTCTTTAACTCTGGGCCTAATGGTCACATGATGTTGTGAACTGATCCGTGTTCCTTCTCAGAGGGCTGCATGGTGGACTCTGACTGCCTCGGGGAGACAGACGCCGCAGATCCGGCCCAAAGCTCTGTAAGGAGCTCCCCTTCAGACCTGCTGCTTCGTCTTCTTCACATGGCCAGCAGAGGACAGAACGACTACTGATACTACAAGCGTCAAGCTCCCCCTCTGTGCCTGACAACCTGCAGCAACGACAGATATTAGACCTCAATCTGTGAACTCTGAACCCAGTCGGCTTTTTTTTTTCTCTCAAATGTCTTTTCTGTGCTCTTCAATGTGTTTTAATAGAAACATAAGAACAGAGAGATTAAATGAACAACAGCATAGATCTTGTTTACCATCAATTTAAGAAGAAATGTACATACATGCACATAATGTGCACCATTCAAGGCAAAGGAAACCGTGTAAATAAACAAAAAATCATGGATTAAAGTTGTCACTGTCTTATGATTGGAGGAGGTAAATGTAGTATGTAACTCTGCCTGAAGGACTTTGTTGTTTTTTCTCATCGTACCTGTCGGCCTTTATTGGTCACACCTAGTAAGGTTTCCGTGTGCGTGACAGAGAATGGAATGATAACTTCACTCGAAAAGTCATCTAAAGTAATTGGTGTGAATTAGTCAGTTATTTATGGAGTTGGTGTCATTCTCTTTAAAGCGCAGAGATCTTGTAGTCTTGTGCCAACATGTTTTATTTGATAAACGAGTGGATGGGAATTGTAATTTTCTTACCATCTTTTTTTTTTATGATGAATGAATTCTGACGAGGGTGGCAGAGCTGCAGGTGATGGCGGTCTGTCGACATTGTGTTTCAGCTGGAAGTAAATGCAGCACCTCCCAGATTTAGACAGTTATAAGTTTCAGTCCATCAATTTGGTTTTAGAGCCTACAGCCTTTTTTCTATACATTATACATACTTTTGTTTTTAAAATTCAGTCTTGTTCCAAGTGTCATTACCTGCATCTCCCCTTAAACAGTGCAAAGTGTCAATATTTCAGAGGAAAATCAATGTTGAACATGCAAAACTAATTAATCCAAAAATGAAGTTATGTGTAGCAAAGTGGAATGATGGAACAAGCATTAAACACTTTTCTGGTTATGACAGCTTGAAAACATTTTCTGTTTGGAGAAACTTTGAGATTTTGACCCATTCTTTCACACAAATTGAAGATTTTGGGAGCCCCTTTTATACATTTTCTGTTCTATCTGTAGATTTAGGCAATTTTAGCAGCTTTAATTTTTCTTTCAAAATTCAATAGAAAATGTTCTTACCAATATATTTGGGATAATTCTCTTGCTTTAAGGCCCATCTTTGTTTTCAGCCTTCAATAACCTCTCCTGGATGTTCCCTGCATCTTGCCAGTGGCTGATCTGCACTAAATTTACGAGGGGGTTTATGGTGGGATCGGTGTTTCTTCATGGGGGCAAAGAACAAAACAATTGAATTTAGTGAGACTCTGAGCCAAAGAGCCACTTGGTTGCAAACCCCAGATCTAGTAGTGATTTTATCTCAATACAGCTGAAACTAAAAGTGCAACAATTTTATTTTTAATTCTCTCTTACAGTAAAAAAAAAAAGTACTCCAGGCATGGTGTGTGCATTGTCATCCAAAGACTTCAGTTTTGGTTTCATCTGGCCAGATTATTTTTTAGTATTTTACTGGCCTTTCTCATGCTTTTTCTTCCACAGTGAGCGTTTATTGGGTCTGTCATGTATGAGTATGTGACATATTTCTTTAGAAAAGCTGTAGATGCTGGTACCAGGTCTTTCTGAAGTTCTCTGCTAGGAGTTTTCCACCAACACAGTTTGAAGCCCATTCCAGTTCTTAAACGTGATTTGAACCAGTGTCACGTGTTTCCATTGGAGGAACGAGATTCCCAAATGCCAAGTTAGTTCCAGTTGGACACCATGCAATACCTGGTTCTTCAGCGCGAACCGCAGCGTTATCAGTGGTGTCAACCTGTGGGCAGGTCAAACTGAAGAAACAAGCATGGCAGCAAACAGGGGCCGCAGATGAACTCCACAATATTCTTCTTCTCTACTTCCATGTTGTGCAACACCTCCTGTTGATGATGCATGCTTGATTCCCAAAACAGATGAAAACGGGCATGAGTTCTCAACATAATACCACCGCGTGGTGACATGCGAACCAAACCTGCTGTAGAACAAGAGTTCTTTCTGTGGAAACGCGCTGTTTGAGTTTCATTAGCTTTCTACATTTTAAGACTCGAGGAGACAGATCTTTTAAAGCTGTGGCGCCTCGCCTCTGGAATGAGCTACCTTGTACCATTCGGTCTCTGGATTGTAAGGAGCTACTAGAAAACTAGTAGTTTTCTAGCCACGTTTAGAAAACTACTTAAGGCCCACTTTTTTAAACTTGCTTTTTAGCTCATTACTGTGTTTTATTGTCTTTGTATGTTGCTTTTAATTTATTTTATTTTATATATTTTGTGCAGCACTTTGTGACCCAGTTCTGTGAAAAGCGCTATAGAAATAAAGTTTACTTACTTACTTACTTACTTACTACTGTCTTCTTCAGTTTCAATTTCTGTTAAAATGTGAATCGTCTCGCCTTTGTCAAGACTGGGATAGTAATTGTACAATGTCTTTCTTATTGCTTATCTACTGATGATTTTTTAAGAGACATTGCTGTGATTCAAAACCCAATTCTCTAAAAGCAGCCATCAGTCAAGCAGAGGTAAAAGGGAATTATTTGGCTCTCCAAAGTAAATCTTTACTGTTTATTTTGCAAAGCAAGCATGCTGGGTTGTTATACAACTTAAGTGCACCACTGTCTTCATGTCGCAATGGCTAAGACAGAAGGAGCACATAAAGGGCGAAACTCTTGGTTCAACGTCTGGAACGTGGGAACAGAAGTCCGTCTGTAAACAAAGAATGCTTTCTTGCGTCGGTTCTGATCGCTCCCACATCATTTAAAGTGAGTTCCTGAATCAGCATCTTCCTGTCTGTTGCCTTTGCTGCTTTAAAAATCTCCTCCAGGGCAAAACCTTTTTTTCCTCCTTCATTATATTGTCCGCTTGCACGCTCAGTTAAATTGCACAACATGTGGTGAGATGTGGGAAGCTCCTACAATGAACGTTGGCTCTAAAGATGTTTAGCATGATGACGATTAATTGTATTACCGCCAATGGAACCACTTTAGAATAACATTGACTTGTTTTGATCTCCGTGACGTAAAGAAAGCTTCAATATATCCACCAGTAAGTGTTTAACTGCTTACTGTGAGTTACATTTTATGTCTTTTTGGTGGAGTTCTTACTTTATATATAGTGTTATGCGGTCATGTGAAATGGACATTAATAAACTGGGTTAAAACTGGACTGAATTGGAATTAAGTGTTTTTAATTGAACGGCTTTTGATATGGCTATAATTCAACTACAAGTAAAAAGTAATTGATCTCTTGTTTAATAATTATTAAAAAACGAAGAAACAAACAAAAGGCTCTCTAATCCAGAGGAAATCGCTGAAGTAGTGACTTCCTGCAAATGAATGAGGGTTTGGTCTCCAGTCTCGATGGCAACCAACCATTTTACTGACCAATAATTGATGAAAATCTCCATTATTTTGATTGTTTTATGTGTTTTCACTTAAATAATCACTGCAGTATCAGGATGCACAGTGTGGCGAAACAATGTTTGTGCTCTTACAAATTAATTCATTGTTTTATTTTTTTCACTGTTTTTGTAAAAATATTTTAGATCATCACAAAGATAACCTGATTTTTTTATTTTATTTTTTTTTTAAATGCCGTTTCTAAATTATTTTTTAATTTGTAAGGAAAATAGAGTTATCCCAACCAACTGGCCTGATTTCTCTGTCTGGCAGCAACAATCACCATTAAGCTGTTGAGATAACGGAAACTGAGTTTTATACATTGTTGCAGATTAATTTTCAATCATGATTAGCTTTTTAAAGGTCCTGTCACAGCACAGTAATTTTTACATTTTTGACAAAGCCCTTGTAAAATCTTCATTTTGAGTTTTTGAGCTACTTAAAGGCGGATGTTCTGTTTCTCTTTCTATCCTTCAGTTCTGGTTCATGTTTTCTCCATTTGTGGATAAAACACTGTGGTTCACTGAAATCCCAAAGCCTTAGAAATCCCTTTGCAACTCTTTTCAGAAAAATTGATGTCAATGTTATCTGTTCTCAATTTTCTTTAGATCTCAGGTGCGAATGGATTTTGAAATGCTTTTGGTTACTTCACGTTGGCAAGCCGGTTCTATTTGAGCAAATTCTTGATTGTAGAGAATCAAGAATTTGATTCTTGATTCTCTACAATCAAGAATCATTGTAGATTCTTGATCTATAGTGATCAAGAATCTACAGACAGTAATCAGGCCTGGTCATGTCTGGTGAGGCTGAACCAAAAAACCAAAAGATTAATTACAGTTAATTTATGACAAGGTAACAAGGTCAATTTAATTTTACTGTGAAGCAACAGGCCATGTGTTATATTTCATTGTGTAGTGAAAATGTTTTCTTTTCTCCATAAAAAATAAAAAAAAGTTTTAAACACCATTATTGTTGGGCATGGAAGCAAATATAAACAGTTTTTTGAGTAAGAGAAGTTCTTGTTAGCAGCAATAGTTATTTAATTTTCTTTGATAGTGTTGTGAGATAAATTTATCTGCTAAATGGTGATGCATAAGTGAATAAAATAAAATAAATTGTCAACTTTCCCTTCTGTGTGTTGTCATCTTGCACCTGCAAGCTTACTGTTGTAGCTTTAAAGTTTTGCTGCACTTATTCTTTAAAAAAAACCTCAAGGTTTAGAGCTTCAAGTGCAATACAAAGCTTAAACATTTCCATTGCTCATAGTACACGGTTCATCTCCAGAGTCATCCAATCACATGTTTTTGTTGTTGTTTTCCAAAAACAAAACAAAAAACTTTTCGCTGCAGGAACACGTGTTGGAGTTCTGTTCATGGAAAAACATAAATCATCTAGAAACATGCACAGCACCAACCACACCTGCTACATTCAAAGACGCAGAACATTTGGCATCATAAACTTCCTTGCCACAAATCCTGTGCTCCTCTTGACCTCCTTCTGGCTTTTTGTTTAAACAAAAATGATTCAACGGTTTTATTTTTATTTTCCCTATATCTTTTGTTGATGCTTGTGTGGCTTTGTCAGGTAATCATGTGTCATCAATGAATCAAAAGAGCGTCGGATGATGTGCTGTCATTAAACTTGTCCAAGCCTGTCTCTGGGTAGCATTCCTGCATCAATCCACTTTCTACAGTTTTAATAATCCGGGTTCAGTAATGGCAGGATTTGTCCTAATAAAAGAACTAAACTCCTCCGATCATCACTGCTCTTCAGCCTTTTATGGCTTTCAGTTACTGATCTAAATTAAAAAACGTGTTTGGCCTGGCGGGGGGTGTGTGCACATGCACGTTCACGTTCACGATCAGCTTATATAGAGCTGTAACAGAGTTTATCCCCACAGTTTCTCTGCCATCATGGATCTAAAGGTCGTCCTCCTGGTCGTCTCTCTGATGACTTTGGCCATCATCTCCGCTGACGGTAAGACCTGCACTTTTCTGCGCAAGTCAGACCAAAATAATCAGATAACAAATCCATTTAATCTGATTATTATTTAAAAGTATTCTTTGGAATTAGAGTAAATTGAAGTGTTTGAGGTTTCTTTTTTTTTTTTTTTTTCCAAAACGAGCAGCTGGAAGACACTTGTAAAATTTTCTTGGTGTTTCAGTCTTTTAAAGTAAAAAAAATTAAGCATAGTTTTATGCTTAATGGTATTGAATTTGAATTTGAATCAAATCAAATGATTCAATACCAGTTGCAACATGTAAAGCTTTAACTGCTATTTTTGGTCCAATTAATCACAAGCTTCAGGCTACAACAGCACATGGCAAAACTCCAAAGCTAATTAGGATGTTTGTAGACTTTAATCATAACTAGATGAAACATTTTGAAGGCAGTTATACAAAGATACAAAGTTGATTGGATTTCTTTCTTTTTTTTTTCAATCAAGCAAAGTGTGTGTTGTATTTCATTTATTTTCTTTTTCTCAGCTTTAATCCCGAAATGCTGCATCAAAACAAGAAATATTCCCCCTCATAAGCTGATGAAGGCTGAACGATGGGAGTTCCAGAGCAGTAGAGGCGTATGTGACATTGATGCTCTCGTGTAAGTACGGCAAATGAGCCACCGGAGATTAATAAAGCAAAAACAATAAATAAATTAATACAGCATGCATTACGTGCTGTGCTTTAAGCTTTATCATTTATTTGCAAAACTGTAGCAATGCAGTGAGTCGATGACTGTTGTTTGGGCTTCAGTGTTTCCCAGTCAGCTGGCAGTGACTTTCACACACTGAGTGTTTTATATGCTCTCTGGTTGAACAGCTGAAATAGAGAAATCACAACTCTCTCAACTCTCATCAATCTTGTTTTTGGCTTACAGAGTGTACATAAAGGGTCAGCGGAAACCATCATGTGCTGACCCAAAATTTGGAAAGTGGCTGCAGAAGCTGATCAAGTGGAGAACAGAGAAAGAGCACAAACAAAGGAAACACTGAGCTGTGCAACAAATACTTTACTTTGCTTGTCCATGATGTTTCTTGTTTTTAAGAGTTTGGCTTTTACAAGCTCTTTCACTTGTCTTGTTGATTAAAATATTCAGGTTCTGCTTTTACTTCAACTCTATGAGTGATGGAAATAATATATATTTTCTTAATTTATGTACTTAAGTAAAGTATGGAGGAAATATTTTGGAACTGCAGTGTATCTACGTACATGTTATATCACTGAATCCCTCACATCTCTCTGATTGCTTCCCAAGATGAAGATGCAAAATTATCTAAACACCAGGCTGTATAATCATTAACATGGTCAACATAGAGCTGATAAAGCCCTCAGCTCTTATTCAACATTAAATATTACCTTAATGTTGAATAACATTAAAGAAATATGTTTCTTTAATCAGCCAATACTGATCATTTTATGGAGGAGCATTGTGTATAAAGAAGAATGTTGTAATTTTGAGAGGTTAGTTATGGCAGCATATGTCTAAAAAGTCTGTCAGTGTCTTTTTTCTCATCTTTCTTTTTTCCTGCTAAAACCTTCGAATCATATTTCTTAAAACACTTCTTCTATTTAGAGCAGAAAACAGATAAATAGATGTTCTGTGCATTTATAGTATAGACTATTACTGTTTCTGCTTGAATTTAGGCAGCATATATTTGATAATCATATAATCAGCTTGAAGAAATGTGCTTTAAAAATATTGCTGATTTGTTCTGTGGCATGTGTCTGCAAATCAGTAACAGGTTTATTTTAACTATAACTGTATATTTAAATCTTATTGCGGTGCAGGATAGCTTATCAGATGCTTTTGTATCCTATTGCTTTAAATTGTATTTTATGTTTTTTCAATAAATCATAATACATCATAACATGGCATAGAGGTTAGAAGCTTTTTGTACCTTATAAAGGAAAACAAGTATGAGGCCAAATAAATGTGAGGACAAACAGTTCTTCTTGTCAAGTACAACTGAAAATTAATACTTAAGATACAAAGTTAAGCCATACCCAAAACTGTGTTTTATTTTAAAATATAAATAACATTAACTCCCATATAAATGCTTCCTTACATAAATTAGTTCATCGACCTAATGAAAACGATAAGACTGGTGTGTGTGTGTGCAGGAGCTTACAGCAATCACAGACAGAATGCGCCTCCTGGACAATAAAATGATCCCTGCAAGCAGCAAGAGTCTTCATCACAGACGCAGGGAAGACGTTGACAGTAACTCTGGAGGAGCAGCAGAGATCCACAGCTGAGGTGGAAAACTCTACTGGCAGGCAACATGAATTGTTGCGCACTCAAATTTGTTACAAATTTGGCTTCTAAAGAGTGGCGAGATGCGGTGAGCAATGCTTTATGTCACCAGGCACTCACTGTGTAGCTTTAAAATAAAATTTTTTTTTTTAAAAACAGGATCTCACACCAAACAATTTCAATATTTCCAGCCTTTCACTTGAGTAAGTTTATCCAGAGGGGGAGAAAACCTGGGATAAGAAATATAGTGGGCACCTGCTATTTGTGGAGTATGGAAACCATAACCACCCGCAAATACTTGAGACCCCCCTCTAAAAACACTTATAGCACTAACCACATATTTTAAAACTTTAAACACCGATAAAACCGGAGTGGCACTGCCACAGAAGCTAAGCTGTAGTTTTCCTGAGTTTGAGGACTCAGCCAAAGAGAGCTGCTTTTGCAGAGACAAACCAATAGCTTGTCAAGTAGCATTGTTTCCCAAGCTAATTTTTTTATATATATTTTACTGAATCCACAAATATGCACATTTTCAGAAAATAATTTAGTTATGTTCCACAGAAAATTCACAAAAGGGCATGTGTCTACTGCAATGGTTATTGGGTTTCTTAGTTATATACTATGTTGTTTTATCTTTCTGTATCTTATTGAAATTTATTTCACTGCAGTTTATTTTATCTTATCTTATCTTTTCATATCTTATCATACTACATATCAACAGATTTTATTGCAGTATATCTTCAAGCATCATATCATTATCTTATCAAAGTTGGCTTTATTGCCAATTTTTTATTTAAGCCAGTGATACAGTTACAGTTGATAGAAACTGCATTTCTCACAGCATTTTTATGCAGTATACAATTCCATTAAAACATTTAGAAACACTAATAAATAAAGAAATACAACACAAAACCCATTGCAATAATGGTCGAAAGGTTCAAACAAGAATTAAATGATGGTACGTGCTGCAAACACATGAATGTGGAGCCTTATACTGGACATGGGGGGAAAGAAATTTGTTACCTCGCAAAACTTTTGCATTCCCTTGCAATAAGTAAATACACCCTGGACTATTTTGTATACGGTCACATATTTCAAATATATACACATTAAAAGAGCCTCAGTTAAAACTTATTTATACATTCTTAACTCTTTGGTGCAAAAACTGATTGAAAATCGATTTATTTACTGCATGTTTGTCTGTTGAGAGGCTGAGATGGAACGCTTCCACCTTTGACCTTTGATGTTTTCTTGGAGCAGCAAAAGTCTGGAGCACCTTCCCTGGGAACTCTGACTTCATTGTCTTTCTAAACTGAGAAGTATTTAGCTGCACAAACTGACTTCAAAGACTTAAACCAGGGGTGTCAAACTTCAGTCCTCAAGGGCCACTGTCCTGCAGATTTTAGATGTGCCACAGGTACAAAAAACCAGAATCAAATGGCTCCTTATTGTGTAGATAAATTCTCCAGTCCTGCTAATGACCTAATTATTCTATGCAGGTGTGGTCCAGCAGCGGCACATCTAAAAGTTGCAGGACAGTGGCCCTCCAGGACTGGAGTTTGACATCTCTGACTTAAACTGTGACCTCAGTTAGGTTTCAGTTTAAACTAAATGATTCAACTGTGATTTCTTTTCATATTCTTTTGTTGCTGCGGGTGTGGTGCTTGTTAGGCTGTCAGGCTGTTATCTGGCATCGACGTCCAACTTGTCCAAGCTTGTCTTCATGCAGCATTCCCATATCACACATCAGTATTAACAGTCTTATCAGCTCCAGCTCAGAAATGACACAATCTGTCCTAATAAAGATCTGCCCCCCCCACACACACACACACAATCATAGCTGCTGGCAGTTTTATTGTTTTCAGAAGCATATTCGCATTCCACCTCATGCTGGGTGGTGTGTGTGTGTGTGTGTGTGTGAGGGTATGAGTTTGTGGATGCGTGCACATGAGCGTGCGTGTTGACTGTCGGTATATATACTGATGGTGTTTATGCTCTGAAGACAGTTTCTCCTCTCTGTTACTCTGCCATCATGGATCTGAAGGTGGTGTTGGTGGTTGTCTTCCTCAGTGCTTTGGCCATCACATCCACTAACGGTAAGCCCTGCACCTTTCCTCATCAGTGGAAATACAAAGGAAACGGATCTTTGATAATCTTTGATCAGTAGTCAGAAGCAATTTTTTGATTAAGTGTCAATTTGAATTTTTTGTGAATTGGTTTCCTGCTATTTCATGATTTAAAAGTAAAAACTATTAGAATGTGTTTAATACAGTTTTTCCATACTTTCACTAACTATTTTCAGAAATGCCTGTTGCAGCACATAAACATTTGACTGGTATTTCTGGTCCACTTGATTACAACTTGCAGGCTACTGATGCACAATGAAAAGATTTCAATCTAACTGGGAGTTTTATGAGTTTCTAAAATATCCAGAACATAATGAAGCTTATTGGAAACATCCATGTCAAAGCACTAGATATATTAAGAAAGTGTTTTTTTATTTTTGTTCATCTGAGTTTGCACAATGTGAAATTATTTTTGATGTGTTTTTCCTAACATTGTGTCATCTTTTTTGCTTTTTGCAGCTAGCATCCCACGCTGCTGCATCAGTACAAGAAAAATTCCAATGACGTCTTTGTCGAAAATTGAACGATGGGAGCTGCAGTACAGCAATGGAGTCTGTGACATTGATGCTGCGGTGTAAGTACAGCAAGTGAAAGTTTTAGAAATCAGACTACAAAGGCTAATGCAGGTTTGCATGTATTATGTGAGCTGTTTCATACTTATGCTTAAATTTCAGAGCTTTTAATTTGGTTTCATTAATTTAATGAAATTTGCCTCTTTTTTATTCATTGCCGTCTGTCTGAAGGGTCTCATCAACCCCCTACTCTACTAATGTGTGGATCATTCTAAATTTAAATATTATCAATAAGCAACATATTTTTTGTTTTGTTTTTGAAAGCTGCACTGTTATGTTTCTTCTTGTTGTTTTTCAGGCTGTATGTGAAGGGCAGGTCGAAGCCCATCTGTGCTGACTTCCGGCTGCGCAAAATTCTGACAAGGATTCAAAGAATGCAACAACAACAAACCAAGAGAATCTAAAATGTGCAAAACAGCTTCATCATTCATCCATTGTGCTTCACAGTTTGTTTTCTTATTGTGTTTGGATTGTATAACCCTCCTGGTTTTTGTATAGATTAGATATTAGATATCAATTGATATTTTCTAAAGCCGTTTACTTGGTTTAGTACAGAGGAACATTTTTAAAAGCGCTGTTCAGAATAAAGATGTGAAGTTACATATGTCAGGTTTAGATCACTGCAAAATATATGAACCTTTTAAAACATTGTGCAGATAAACTCAACGGTACAACATTGCCGCAACATTTCCTGAGACTGAAAATTTTATAAAAATGCAACTTTTAGTCTGAATACCTTCATTTGTTGAGAATGAAAAGGGAAAAATCATATCCCTCACAAGTTATACTGACAAAATAATACAATTTAATCTTTCTTTATTATAATTCACTTTTTTTGGTTGATTTATTTTTATTTTCAAGTTTATTTGATAGGGACGGACACACATCGACATAGACAAACTGAACAAAGCAGCAGTCCCATGTTTGCATCATCGTGCAATAGCAACAGCTAATTCGCAGCACTTGACTAGATTGTAATAATTCCTCACTTCCTGTTTCCTATTGGCCAATCTTTTGGCCATGCACTCATCAAAATGGAAAGACAAGAGAACATGCCATTAAAATAATTTATGTTGATCTCCATAAGTCAGGAAATAAACATCAAATCAGCCACTTGTCAAAAAAGCTGAACGCAATAAAAACTGTGGCAAGCAAGGCTGGATAAGAACCAAGTGAAGATGATAACTGAGGTAAAAAAAAAAGCAAAACATAAAAATCCCACTGATGTTATATATATAAAGATGTTTTTACACATATTTTGTAAGATTCGTATCAATCGTGGTGTGTGGGTTATATTTTAATTATTTTTCAACTAAAGCAGTTGTTTTTTTACAGACTTTTTATTTCCCTTAAAACAATACAAAATTTAAAAAATTTAAAAAAAAGATTTTAAACGATAAGCACATTGTATAAATCATGTGTTTGACTTTGTTCTGCTGAATATCATGTGACCTGTATCTCTTTTAAGGCAGCATATTTTTTTATTATGACCGTCTGCATTTATGTGGTCAATAAAGGAAAAACTTTTTAAAGTGTGACTCACATGTTGTTTCACATGTTGTTTTTAAGTTCTCCTGTGTATGCCTGCAGATATGGAGGAGAAATAACTTTTTAGCCACACCTAAACTGTCACCTCACGCTTTTTAGAACGTTTGTTTCTTTTGTGCAAAATGTATGAGTCAAAACTTTCACTTTCTCTGACTGCTGCAGGAACTTTTGTCAGAAATTATTCATTATAAGTAGAATCACAACTACTTATGACTAACTACATTATTTTGAATCATTTTAACCAGCATTATGTACAATTAAACTGTAATAAATAAAATGTGATACCCCCTACTTTAATCTGAATTGCTGGTAACTAACATGAAGCACTCTAGGCCTATGAGACTGTATTGATAAAGGCAACCATGATGCCATGTGGGGTTCCTCAAGGCTCCGTTATAATCAGCACCTACAGGTAAGCCCAAAATGATTCCCATCCCTGTTAGATTTAAATTTAAAACTATTTTCATTCAACCAAAAATAGTTTTTGCAATTACAGATGAGACAAGGACCTCTCAAAAGATAATTCTCTACATTAGTTGTAAAGTTGATAGTAATGTTGCCTTGCAGTGAGAATGACTGGGGTTCAAATTCAACTTTTGTTTTTTTCTGAATGAAGTTTGCATGTTCTCTCCATGCATTATTGGCATTACGCTTTTCTTTAATTGTCTCTTCGCAATCCCAAATTGCCTCTTGCAGGAATGGTGCCACACAAATGAGCTTGCCTTATCATTTTGACACTATTACTGACACTTCTGTGTGTGAATAATCCGTGATTACCTCTGAACACATTGCCCCAGTTGTTTGAACGTTGTGATGTTTTGTTTTGGTTTTTTTATGGTTGGCTGTCTGTTCCCTATCTTGTCTTGACTAATCCCTCAAAGAGAGATGAGTTGACACACACAGCAAACGCCCTTGCATTCTTCTGGGAAGCTTCACTGAGCTTATTTCTATAAGTTAATAACGTGCATTCCTCTCCATCTCCAAGTGATTCACTGACAAAAAATACACAGAGAGAAAGAGATGAGGGAAATCTCGTAGATGCCAACGTCTATGTTTTAGGTGCTCCGAGTCATACGGTATTACTTTTACAGTTTTGCCTCAGCATCACTGCTTAGCAACACATTTTAAAGCTTCATTTGTTCTTCCTGACATTGCTTTAATGTTTTACTTTTAGGTCTAGGTGAATTCATGCAACTACACTTTGGTTGTCAAAGCACTTACTTGTTGTGTGAATTTCCTTTTTTTTTTTTCTACATCAACAGATCAGGCTTTTCACCCACAAGAACAGTTTCTCATTAAGTACCATTCAAAGATTCTTTGCAGTCCATAAAAAGGTCACACAGATGGCATCCAGGCTCCTTCAAGAGTATTTCTATGACCTTGCCAAGTGTTAGGGCAAAATTTCTTTTTTTTAATTTTTTTTTTTTATTTCAGATTCAATTCAATTAGAAAGTATTTTATAATTATAAGAGGGAAGTGAAATGCTTTTGTCAGTCTAGACCAAATTTACCAACTATGGGGTGGAGAGGCACGGTGCAACCAGTGCATTTTTAACAGAGGCAAAGACTAAAATAACACTTTTTCCTTCCACTAAACTTTCTATCAACATGGTTGCGTATAGCACTCCATGAAAAGTTAATTTATTTAACAGTGAGACTTTGTTGTTTACTATCTTCAAAGGCTTTCACTGTGAGCAAGAATGCACAGGATGGCATTTGTACAAAAACAATCCTTTTTTATTTGTGCTATGTAGTATTTGTATTTTCTTAGTAACTTGGAATATTTTTTTCATTCGCTAGATTAACACAAATAAACTGTAGAATCGAGACTTTGAAATGTACTTTTTGAGCATTATTCCAACCACATGGATACACCTACGTAGTTGGAATGAATTGAATTGTTGTAATTTCAATTTAACTGGATTCGATACAAAATTGTAAAGTTCTGTAAAGTGTCTTTAAATTGTACATCCCGTGAATTGAAGTTGTATAAATAAACCAAGCTGTTCATCATGTAGAAGCTGTTGGCTTTTTGCGTCAGGATACCTGCAAAAACAACATGTGATTTATGTATTTTCAATTAAACGGTGAAGCTACTTACGAAAGCATTTCACAGCTAATGAATTGTCGCTTTAAGAAAAAAGCTAGGAGAAAATTCATTTTTAATCATATTTGATGATAGACGCTCTTTACCTCAATACACGTAATGGACTTTCAGGTCATATAAGGTTTCTTAATTCACTTAAATCAACCTGAATGTCTTCAGAGCTCAGAGTCTGATTCCCCTTTAGCTCTGTCTTGCAAGACACTTTCATTTCCTTTGTATAATTAACTCAAACAGTGTGTGTAGATGTAGCCAGACATCAAACAGCGTTGTGTTACATCAAGTAGCATTCAAAGGAACCAAAACACATGCACATACATGTACAAACAGGTCACAGTTGTGATCACCTGAACACCCTTTCACAGCTTTAATCCCCAGTCATTAGTCTTCAGGCTTCGATCCATCAGCAGGTTGACTGTCACAAAGCTTTGGCTCATCCCATGAGAAAAGCTCAAAGAAATATGTGGATTAATTGATTCAAGCAGGATCCGTTTAGTTGAAAAAGGTGTGTAGATTAGGTTGGAAGAAAAAGAAAGAGGGTTTGTGCAAACATCCAGCTGCTGCAATCTGAAGAAATTGTGTTTCAGATTGTGCTATGATTTTTATAAAGCTCTGTGTCTTTGTTGATGTCATTTAAAAGAAAACCCATTTGAGCCCACAGGCCAAATTACACCCCCTTCTCAAAGTTGACGTCCTGACTTAAACCTGACAGAGAATCGGTGGGAAGAACAACAGATTAGGGTGATGACAAAGAGGCCTTCCAACCTCAAAGGCTTGGAGTTCATCACCAAAGATAAAAGATCAAAATTCTGGAGGAAACATTCAAAGTCCTTGTCAGAAGTTATAAGCAGGCTTTAGTTGCTACAATGCCCATAAAGACTTTTCCATTGATCATTCAGGAAGAGAGGAGTAATTGTTTAAAATGCCAATTTTTTCTATAAAATGTAGATAAAAACATATTTATTTCAAAATGTGTACTCCGTTTATGTTATTTTCTGATCCTTTGAGAGATGCTTGTCCTATTTCCTATCAGAAATAAACTTTGTGATTCAATGAAAATGACTTCAAATGTAAATCTAACAGTGTATGAATAATTTTGGCTTTAACTGTAGTTGGTTAAACCAAGAAAGATCCTGTGGAAACTGAGACTTGTGCTGTAGCACCATCTTGTGGAGAATATTGTAAGAACAATGGATTAAAACTATGTGATGACTAAATAGCTGAGTCACAGTCAAGTTAGTTTAAAGTTCACTCGTCTGGAGCCATATCATCCCACAATTAGAGTATAACAACATACACACTGGGCCTCTGTAAGAAGGATTTACTTTCTTACAGAATTACACTTGTTTTCCATTTGTTATGTGTCCTGAGTTCCATTGAAGCATTTTTAATTTCTGTTAACTGTTTGCAAAGCACTTTGATTGAAAGTGCTTTATAAATAAATTATAGTTATTATTGATGAGCTGCAGCAAGTGGAGAGCTCTGAGGAGTAATACAACTGCAATAAACATCTTCAGAATATTCTTGATTCTATTTTCTGTGAAATATAATTTTCACACTGAACTTAAGGAGTTTTCATGTCAGATGTACATTAACTGAAAGCATTTGTGTTTAACATTAGGCTGTGGCTACCTATATGCAAATGGTGTTTTATCTTAAAGGGTAGAACAATAGAACTCACTCATGCAAATCTCTCATGCTTTGCCTATTTGCTCAGCAGTGCGCAATTTCTGCTTACAATGTTTAACTTTGCACATAAAGCATTTCAGTCTAAAGGTGATGTAGAATGACACATGACTTGATTAAGAACATATACAGTGCAAAAAAAACGTTTTAATCCGTATCCTTTGTAGAGAAAGACAAAATAAAACAGCTTGGGACTTTTTACCAATGAAAATGTTTCCGTAATGTTTATTTAAGACATGACTTTCTGTATAATCTAAAATTCGTGTCAGGAAAAAAAAGGCGTATGATGAAACATGCAGCTTTGCAGTTTAGTTTGGTATCCTGTAAAGTGAAACAAGAACATGTTACTGCTTGACAGATCAGACTTATTCAAAATATCTCTGTTGAAATCAGCTGTGCAGTTGCAGGCCGATTCTTATTGGCATAAAGATGGATTATCTTGGATTAGATTTAAATCCCATGCACAATCGGTTCCTTGTTGCTTCTCATTTTTCATGTTAGTAACAGATTAGGAAGAGGAAAATTTATCCAACCAAACATAAATAGATCAATAAAACAACATTTACTGAAGAATCTAATGATGTATATTTGCACAGATATGGACATCTATATGGACATTCCCGGGGCCTCCTCCCGGTGGGACGTGCCCTGAACACCTCACCAGGGAGGCATCCTGACCAGATGCCCGAGCCACCTCAACTGGCTCCTCTGGATGTGAAGGAGCAGCGGCTCTACTCTGAGTCCCTCCCGGATGACCGAGCTTCTCACCCTATCTCTAAGGAAGAGCCCAGACACCCTAACTCTGTGCATCACATATAACCACTATGTGATGCACTGTTTGGCATTATGATCAGATGCAGTACATCTAAAGCCTGTCTCTTCATAACTCTATGAGTTTAAACCCAGTTCTTGAGATTTAAATCTTGGACCTTCGGGAAAAATAAGCTTGGGAAATGATTTCATCCGTAGCTTTCTAGATTTTCTGCTCAGAAGAAATTCACTGAAATGAGACAATGGGTTCTGCATTGTGCAAAACTTCAACTTTTCTAAATGTTTAAATCCAATCTTTAAAATTTATAGCCTGTTCACTGAAAGGTGGCCTGCAGAACGCTTTCAGAATTAACTTTGCAAATCTCTGAGTAAAAAGGAACAAAATTCTAATTTCTAAGGAAGTTATTTATTTATTTATTTATTTATTTATTTATTTATTTATTTATTTATTTATTTATTTATTTTTCAAATAAATAAGTTGCATGACCAGGGCTTCCTGAAACACTTGAAATCACTTTGCACCAATATGATGGTTGAATAATCTAAATAACAGATTAAAAACAGTAAATTGAGCTTGTAGGACTATTTATTCAATACATTAGCAGCAGAAGGTTTTTTTTTTTTTTTAATGAAAAAGTTTGCTATATTTCTCGATAAAACTGCAGCTCTGAAATGAACTCGATTAAAGATTTTAATCGAGACCCACTACTGATATAAATCAAGTGGCAAACATGCCCAACATACCAAATTTTTGAGTATTTATCGGATGAACTTGAGTTTTATTAATGTCCTGTTCATTCAAACTTTTGACATATGTGTCAGTGATTTATTTGGGAAACAACCTCTCTTAAAACCAGAGAGTGTGAGTTGTACTATTAGCTCGTTTATGATCCTCAGTGACTCCCTCTCTGAATTGTGTCACAGTGTGAGCGCCGCCCACCTGCCCTCTTCCCTTTCGGATGTGGCCAATGTTTTCCAGGAAATGAACAACTGAAACCACCAACACGAATCACTCAAACTCCAGCGTTCAGTTTACAACTGTAGCAGTTGTTAATTGTTAACGGTCTCTCTCTCTTTTTTTTATTACTTTATAACATGTCTGCGAAGGTCTGCAGGGAAACAGCGGAACATCCCAGACTCCTGAAGCTGACATCCGCCCTGTTTTACGCCGGTAGTTCGTTTCTGATCACCGTGGTGAACAAAACGGTGCTGACCAGCTTCAGGTGGGTTTCTGTCGCCCTGTCATCGAGTCACAGTGTCACACAGGAAGTTTGTTCGGCGAAAGTAATTCCATGCACTATTTGTGACTCTGCAGATTTCCGTCCTACCTGTTCCTGGGAATTGGACAGGTAAGTTGTGCAAGTGTTCGTGTGATTCGTTTCTCTTCGCTGCGAGGCAAACAAAGACTAATGTTTCTCTCTGTTCAGATGATTACTACGATTGTCGTCCTTTATTTGGCCAAAAAAAGCGACACGGTGAAGTTCCCAGACTTTGACAGGAGCGTTGTCTTAAAAGTAAGAGCTTCTCTTCCTTTTCTAGGTTTTACTTAAAGCCAAGTTCACATCATTCAAACCTGTCTTACTTTAGATGTATGCTTATTATTACAGTTTTTCTTGGTTGCTTTCCTGCAGTTTTCAACTCAAATTGAGTTTCACTCACCATCAAAGTGGCACATTTTGCTTGCAGAAGCCTCAAAACATTTAAAATATGAAACAAAAGCAAATATTGGCTTCAAGCAACACAACTGGCAACCAAGAGTATTATCTGTCCCTGTCAGTCATTACATAATGGGCAACAAAATGCAACAATCGGTTCACCACTACTTGTCATTGTAGCTTATGCCTTAGGCACTTTTTCCTTCTTGTAAAAGATTGGACCCAGAGTCAGAGATGCTTTGATGCAGTTTGTATCGATTCCCTGACAAATTTTATCAAACTGTGGCTGAAAACTCAAATGTCACAGACAAAACTGTAAATGCAAACCAAAATAAAATCTATTAGAGAATAAAAAAAACTCTCACTATTGACTGAGTGGTTCCCAGTTTCCTTAAGTCAATAAGAAAAACTGTAACCCTCTGTTTGTTTTCTCCCCTTGGAAGTCATCAAGGATATTACAACTTTACAGATTTATTTTTTTCTACTTTTTACTGGCCAGATCTCTTAAGAAGTTTAATCTTCAACCAAATATTCAGCAGCGCTGAGGATTTTAAACCATTAAAATGTTAGTAAATTTACATCATGTTGTAATTTACAGTCATGTGAAAAAGTCTGGCAATACATTGCCAGACTTCAATGTATGGAAGTCTGGAAAATTCAATATATTGAATTATTCATAAAAATACATTGAATTATTCATAATTCAATGTATTATGAATAATACATTGAATTATTATTCATAATAATTCAATGTACTTTCAACTAAAAAAATATAACAGTGGTATGTCTTTTAATTCCTAGGATCATCCTAGGAATATTTACATCCTAGGATGTAAATATTGTTTTTGTGAAACTATATTTACAGTCTGTGGAAGAATTTGGGTACTCTTGTGATTTTGCTCATTTGACAGCATTTAACGTAACAAAACTGATTGCACGCAACATCAATTTGGCCTTGAACTTTATAGACAAGTGTGTCAAAGTCATGAGAAAAGTATTTAATAGTGGCCAGTTACAAATTTTGCTTCTCTGTGACATCACAGGGTTAACAAACCAACTCAGGAGAGATCTGAAACAAAGATTGTTCAGTGTCGTGGTTCAGGAGAAGGTTTGTAATCTCAGAGATTAAAACTGTCAGTTTGAACTGTAACAAATGCAATCAGGAAGTGGCAGACCACAGGCACAGCTGCTGTTAAACTCAGGTCTGGAGGATCAGGAAACGTCCAGGAGCAGCAGCGGGCAAATAGTTTCAGATAACCCAAAGACCTTCGAGAACATTTTGTGTCAGATGCTGCTCATTTAGACAACCTGGATTCTTCCTGGAGCAAATTGATGAGACACAAATATGTTTTGGTCTTAACAAAAAGGGCTTTGGATGTGGTGGATGTCCCATCATGCTGTGAGGCTGTGTGGTTAGGTCAGGGATTGGGTCCCCTGTTGAGGTCGAGGGTCGGATGTCATAAACCAAGTATCAATATATTCTTCAGGATAACGTACAAGCATCAGTCACAAAGTTGAAGTTTTGAGCCATTTTCCCTCAGGAAAAAAACATGACATGTTTAGAGCCGCTAATGTTGCACAAAAGCAACATAGTTTCGATTTTTGATAAGTTGATGGATATGTTGAGATTCTAAAGAAAATATTTTCTGACCTGATACGACAAATGGATCTAAAAATATATCACTGCTTCTTTGAGTCATTCTGCTGAGAATTAAATGCAATTGTACCATATAAAAAAACTAAAAAATCTTCTAAAACATGCATTTGTTAAATGTTTGTCTTTAAAAAAAAAAAAACATTTGTTATTTATGTATCATTTTTAGCCAGTGTTATTAAACAGCACTTTCTCTTTGGACAGGTTGCAGATCTTTGCTCTTGAGTCTGTTACGACAACCACGTTAAAGTCTTTCTGCTTTCTTAAGATGCATCTCTTGATCAAAACAATTAAATACTGAAAAAGGATTAGGTGAATATTTTAAATACTTGTTAGATCACATAATGCTAATATCACTTATGGAAAATCACAAAATGGGGGGAAGGAGGGTTAAAATTGGCCTTGGATACTGAAGACTCTCCAGTGACGTTTCCTGCTGAGGTTAAGAGGTCGTTTCGTCTGGGGAAGTCTTTAATAACTTTTTGGTTTAGTGAAATGCTGTTGTGGACGCCTATGCCTCGTTATCCAGCTGTATTGGTGCTTCTTAGTAAAAAAATAAAAGCACTCCACTTTATAGTATGCTTAAATGCTTTAATCTAGTTTTTTATTTTCGACAGATTTTCCCTCTACCGTTGCTGTATGTCGGAAACCACGTGACAGGACTGGCAAGCACCAAAAAGCTCAGGTTTTAATCCATCTTACTTGAAGAATACCTTTATATTTTTATGTTTATTGGATTTTAGCACACAGTGGTCACTCTTAAACACCTCTTTTTCAGTTTACCCATGTTTACAGTGCTACGCAAATTCACTATATTGATGACAATGATCTTGGAAGCTTATTTATTAAGGTGAGAACTCTCTAAAACCTTTGGGCAGGAAAGAATATATATTTTAAAACTGATTAGTTGTGTTACAAGAGGTTTGTTTTTGTTTTTCTTCAGCCTCTTGTTTGTTTTTTGCTTTTTCAGAAAAACTTTTTCCAGACGTCTAATTTGCAGTGTTGTGACGATAGTCTTTGGGGCCATGGTAGCTGCAAGGTACACACTTTCTCTCATATAATCTATTTGCTTTACAGACTAAATGTTTGTAATCTGGTTGTGGGGCAGATTGTTGGATTTTTCTTACTTTTCTTTTTGTTTGTGTTAGTTCTGACCTGGCCTTTGACATGGGGGCCTACACTTTCATTCTGCTGAACGACGCCTTCACTGCAGCCAATGGTGTTTACACCAAGAAGAAACTTGGTGATCAGGTACCATTTACCGCACAGCCTGCATGGTATTGATTCAGTTAATATCTATGTGTCTTATTTGAAGTTATACTATATACTAACACATTTACTTGATTAAACAGATTTTTAAATAGGTAAAAGTTTTAAACTAACTTTAATTTCATTAGATATTTGCTTAGAAAGAGCCACATTCTCTTCTAATCTTTAAAAATAGTCTTGATTTTTTGTTTTCAATGGCTTTTGAAGGTCTGTCCAATTTTTTTTGGGACTTTGGCTGCTTTTATGTTCATTTTTCAATCACTATTACATCTGACTGTGACTGTGAATTGAGCAGTGTTCAAAAAAGCAGATGAATAGTTTTCGAAAATGATGACTTTAAAAATAAATGGGGAAAAAAACCAGAAAAACCTGACAAATCCATCGTTCTTTAGCTCATCATTACCTTTATGTCCAAATCTGTTCTAGATGGTACGGAAAATTTCTGATTTCATTGCTGCAAAAAAGATTTGTCCATAGATTATAAAGAGAAGTATATTGTACATATTTCTTTTACTTGCCAATGTTTATTGAAAGGAGGATAAAACATTTTTGTTTTTTCTTAAGATTTCTTCAAAGTTGATTGTCTTATTCTCTTTTCGGGGATTCCTTCATTATTTTCAATCAGGAACAAATGTTTTAGTGAAATAAAAATAGTTTTACATCTAAATCTGCCAGTTGTATGAATAAATTTGGGATTAACTGTATTTGACAAAAGCTAAGTTACCTGGGTGTTAAAAAAAAAATTTCAATCACCTCGTCTTTCCTTCTTTTTGTGTACAGAGCCTTGGGAAGTACGGCGTCTTATTTTACAATTCGCTCATCATCGTTCTCCCCACTCTCTTGGCCAGTGCATTCACTGGAGATTTACACAAGGTACAAAACAATACTATTGATTAGTTGCATAGTTGCATTTGTAGACCAAAATTAAGGGGGGGGGGTTGTTATGTTTTTTTCTTATTTTTCCACTGTTTGTGTTTTCATCCCCAGGCTCTCTCATTTGAAGACTGGAGCAATGTTGTATTTATTTTATGCTTCCTTCTGTCCTGCTTCATGGGGTATGTTACAGCAACAAAATCCAACATATTCAGTCACAGTCAGTCCTTTGCTGCATTGATAAACTCGTAAACTTGTCTGTTTTTTTCATCAGATTTGTACTGATGTACTCGATAGTCCTCTGCAGCTATTATAACTCAGCACTTACAACTACGGTTGTAGGGGCCATAAAGGTAAGAGCAAGCTAATGAGAAGCTTTTGAAAGAATGAAACGATTTCACACAGAGCAGAAAACTTCATCTTCAGTCTCAAGCAGGAGCTCAACTTCCCAGTTCTCCAGGCTTTTTATGTTCACTGTGAAGTGAAAGAAAGAAAATGTTTCGGACGTTTTGTTTTGATTAATCGGTTGTCATTTGATCTCCCTCCTCAGAATGTGGCCGTAGCTTACATCGGCATCTTTGTGGGTGGAGACTACATGTTCTCATGGACTAACTTCCTCGGCCTCAGCATTTGGTGAGAATTTTACTATGGCTTTGTTTTTCTATTGGTGTCATAAATTCACATAAATAGAAATAGAATACCATATGAAGCATAAGCTTTTACTCAAATAAATCTCTACTGCATAAATAAAATCTTTTACACATATGTCTTGGCAAAGGTCACTTTTCCACACTCAATTTCTTAAATGTATGTTGCAGTTTTTATAACGGTTTGGAAATCTGAGAAGAACATTTTTATTCTCTGCATGTCCCACAAACCATTACACAAATCATTACACAACACAAAGCTCAAGTTGGCTTTCCATTTGGCAAAGCGATAAAGGGCTCCTTTAATTGTTTTATTTTTTGTTTGTTTATTTTTTTTGCTGACTCACATCAGTTCCCTGTGTAAAATCTGCATTGCATAGATCACACAGAATATTTTCTTTAAAGCAGAATTTACTGTGGGTAAGAACCGCATCTTACATGTTAAAACTCTGTTCTGGACGTCTCCACAAGATCCAACATTGTCAACTTTAAAGCAGTTGCTGGCCATCAAAATGAAAAAGGAAAAACACATTTTATTGTGACATTTTTGGGTTTTTACCTAATCAACAGAAAAACACTCAGTATTTTTAATGAAATGAACACAGTGTTCTGATTTTGTGAAAATGGATCTCAACCTAAATTTCTGCTTTTCTTGTTTTATGTCCTGTCCAACAGAGTGACACAAGAATTGTTGTCTGAGTCCAACCTATTTACTTTTCACAAGCGGAGCCATAATGCTCCACTTGATATATATGAAACTTCACTAGATTTATTTTCAAATCTAATGGACACAGAGACAAAAAGAAAGGAGAAAAGAAAAAGACAGGTGGGCAAAAGGTTTTAAGGGAAAGAAGATAGTAGAGAAAACACAAGTCAACACCTTGGAAGTCTGTTTCTAGTCCTGCAGATGGAGGGGGGAAAAACTAAACCGAGAAACCACATTCCAAACAACATATATGTGTGTCATTTTTACTATTATATATGCATAAGCTGTTTGTTGTTCTGGTTTCTTCTCACTGAGAAGTACACAACACAAGTTAGAGGCAACCCAACGTAAATATAATTTGTACCATTCTCAAATAGAGATGAGGAGCTGCATAAACACTGGAGCACAAAAAGCCCTTTTGGACTTTAGAATGAGCAGACAAATAACGACTGTTCTCAATCAGTAACTCAACAACCAGACTGATCCATGAGTTTGACTTAAAATGCAGAATAAATATTATTTGGATATGAATAAACATAAAAAACCCTGCTTTATAATATTCTGGAAAATCAAGCATTTTCTCTACTCACCTGGACCTGGAAAAGTCATTTTCATACTTTTCAAGGCTGTATAGGGACTTTATGCAATTCACTCTACAGAAAATGTATCATTTTACTTCTACTTGTCATTTTCTTTGCAGCATGTCAGGAGGATTAGTCTACTCATACCTCACCTTCAACAGCAGCCAACCACCTGGAAATAATGCAGAAGGAACTCAAGAGCAGAAGATTCTCATTCCTGAGGATTTATCAAGGAAGGACTGAGAAAAACTTCAGCCACCAGGTGGCCTTATCCTGCTTCATATTGAAGCATTTCATTAATTCACCACTTTATTGTGTCTCTCGTTTTGTACTATGAACAGATCTATTAACTCATTCCTAAAGCTATTTAATTCAGATTTTAAACCAACACCAAATAAACAAAAATTCCCTCAAACACATCTGTCAGGTTCAGTGAATGTTTATTGATGATCAACAATGAGATAACAGTGTGGACAGCCTGTCAAGAGTAAATAAAAACATCTACCAGCAAGCAGGATCACCCTATACTGTCAAAACATGAACACTGCTGAAGGATGTTAGAAGCAAAAAAAACCCAACAAAAAAAAACTAAATTAAACTTCAAAGCTTTCTGTAAATAGTGTGCATACTCATTTTATTTTCTAAAGAACACTATATTTATATATATATATTAAATGCCATAATTTACTCAAACCACAAAACAGACTAAGGGGTTGAAGCTCTTCCAAATATATTATCATTGGGCTCATTAAATCATTTGGATTTTTCTTCTTTTGGATTATCATTTTGCCTCTTTAAAGGGTAATTTGCAAACCAGATTGAAAGGGCACAGTTAGATTAAAACCAAACAGAGGCAGAACATCAGCGAGGGGCTTCGTACAGTGTTAAACGATGTAGTGTCACATTGATAAAATTACAAAAAAAGAAGAGGGGAAAACAAATCCAAACCCACCCAGCAACACTCAAATCAGTTTATGAAAATAAAAACCATTTCCAGAACAAACAATGAATCAAATCTTTACTGCATTGCAAGCTTAATCCGAGCCTCTCTGGGCGGTAAGTGCTTCATTGTGACTTTGATGTTTTACAAACTTTGGATTTATGTCACACTATTAAATTATGATTCCAGCACTCGACTATGTGAACAAGATGTCAGCAAAAAATCGTACAAAGGAAGTGAAATAAATATTGAAAAATTTAAATGAGATGACAGAATTGCCACACTGTTATGATGCCATGTCAGTATCACATCTGGTCTGTCAGCTTTTAATATAAAAGAAGACGACCCATCGAATGAAAAACGTCTTCTCACCTGCGGGCTTTCTCTCATCACTAGACATGGGCCAATATTTAGATTACTGTAACGAAATCCTAAATAAAAACACTATGGTATTTAAACTAACTGAATAATGTGACCTAATTTACTTCATAAAAAGAAAAACAATTATTTCTTAACCTACTGATTGTATTTTTTTTAATTTTGATCTATAGACATAAGATAAAATATAGTAGTAGTTTAGGTAGAAGTATAAGCTAATATCTGGCTAACTGGTCAAACTATTCAGGAAAAGAAATAAGTGCAATCCTTTTCTTTCAGCCAGTTAACTAGCAGTGTGCAGCATCAGGTAGGGGTGAGATGAAAGATGTGCTTACACACTGCTCTGAGAAAACTTACACACTTTTTAGGCCCCTCATCCTGTAAGCTTTTCCTTTCCTTTAAAGAGGCATATTTGTGATGGGAAATATTTACAAACTACCAAAATCGCCTTTCTTTTAAGCGAGAGGAAAATAATGCCATGCTTTTGACAGCTAACAGGCAGCAGACTATTCTCGCTCACATTGGCACTTTCTGTGGTTTTAAAACGGTACAATCCTAACTCGCAAGAGGAGTCTGTATTTCTTTTCAAAATACTTCCAAATAACAGTTAGCTTCTTTTTTTTTTTGCAGGCAAAAAAATAAATAAATAAAAATATAAGAGCCTCTTTTCAGCCAGCTGATAGGCAGTGTGCATAATCCACACAACTGGAGAAAATCCCATTTTAAAAACTTCAGAGAAGGTGTGACGGCAAATTGAAGCGTTTTTGTTTGGGGGTTTTTTACACTGGAACTTTTTAAAACCTTTCTGGTGCTAACTGGCCCATGCCTAGTTGTGACAAGAAAAACTGAATTGTTAACAGAAACTATGAATCCAGAACACAGAACATGGTCAAGTACTTTGCTGGTTCTGCAGAACATGGCAGCATTTAGGGGCTGAGTTTTGTATTTGTTTGTTTGTTTTTAAAACCTTCTGCATGATCAGACTTCTGGATTACGCTTGCAATGATTGGCTGTCATGTGCTTCGTTTTGTCGCTGCTCGCCCGGTTTGTGAACAGAGTAGTAACAGTGACGCTAAAACCATTTCACTTCAGCTTTCTCAGTTCATCTGGGCCATTTGACAGCTGGATCTGTGACCACACCCTGTATCATTCGGTCCATCTGAGCTTAATCCACACATATATATACATATACATCAGTCATACACTTATTCCCACAATATACTTAAAAACTCGTTACCAAAGTGCAAAACAAAATCAAATTAAAACATAATAGGTATTCTTCCTTTGCCTTTAGAAGGCAGAGGAAAGAGACATTCTTCATGTTGTCAAACCTACGTTTATAGCAGCCAAAAAGATAAAATGGAAGCTGAGTAAGGTGCTTTAGCTTGTGCCTTCCTGGTGCTGAGAGGGAGGGAGTGATTCTGTGCTTTAACACGGATCTCAGGCCAAGTCCGATTCTTTCTCAAAGTCTGGTTTTACAACTAAACTAGGCATTGATCTGCGTTTATGAAGAACTTTTAGCTACAGCACGTTCTGCAGGAAGGCGGATTAGAGGAGGTTGGGTCGGTGAGAGCTCAGGGCGACAGGTTGTTGGCCAGCTCAATGAGGGCCAGGGCGCCGTGGAGACGCTCTCTCTGCTCCTGAAGGCGCCGCTTGGCCGCCCCGCCCTGGTTACTCTTCTCCTCCTCCATGGCCTCTGGCTCCTCTCCGTTCTCCTCGTCAGAGTGGAGGAACTCCATGGGATCCTGCTGCTCCTGGTCCTCCGCGCTCGCCTTGCTCTGCGGCTTCATCTTGGTGGTTGTAGGGGCACGCTGCTCGCGGGTTTGCCAGTACCTGGAGGAAAAACAGCCAGAAGCCATTTCAATACCATACACAAAGCCTATTGAACTAAAATGTGTTTTTTTGATTCCAATAAATAAACATGTACCAACAGAAAGTCACTTCGACTGATTTTTAATCCACCATTTTAAAAAACCAGGGTAAGAATCAAAATCAATATGAAGTGTTTTCAGATTCAAATTCAAACTGCGAATTTCTAAAGTCCACCAATACTTCAGACCTCCTATAAAGCTGCATACAACAGCCTATTTTAATAGCTGAAACATTTAATATGAATTAATCAATAATGGGATCTGACTAAGTAATAGTGTGTCAAGTAGCACTAGGTCTAGGTAACACAGCTTACCAAGCTGCATTTTCTTTTGAATATTTTAGATTTGCTTTAAGAAAAAGTCCACAGATAAGTAGGCTTTCTGCACATAATTTAGAGATATGTTCCACCGAAAAATCAGCAAATACTGAAAATGAGTCTAGTTGGAGGTCCACTGTTCACAAGTGAATTAAATTGTGCAAAATTAGAGTTTTTAGAGCCATGTATTCCCATAATTCATAGAAAGACACTTGATTACAATAAAAAATAAACTCATATCAGGGAGAAGACGGCAGGTCTTGGGCACCAAATCGAGGTGTGAAAGATGCAGAGTCTGTTCCCTCAAGTCTGACTGGAACTGAATTATTAACTGGATTAAAATGACTTTCAGACAGAGACTGTATTTCAGAGCTGAAGAATAAAATGCTGGGGAGTTATCTCATGATATTTGTGTTGATTAAAAATGAATTTAAGAAAATTATTGTTTCAGAACTAAGACTAAAGATAATACTAATAATTACTAATGAACACAGAGGGAATACTTTGAGAGGCTATTAAGCTCCTTGAAGCAACTTTTGTGTTTTACACCATCAAAGATGGTCAACCTGAAACTATGTTTTTCTGCTCAGTTTCTGTAGTGGGACTTTACTCACTTAGCCAGCCACTCTGCCACTGCCTTGTTATCCACAGACTGAGCCTTTCCCAGACCCGCCTTCGGTTCTTCTCTGTTCAGACGAGAGAAAGGATGCTTGGGGCAGTGACGGTTTGCATGGGTGAACCGACTGCCACATCCTGCATACAGAAAAAAAACGAGACATGAATAAACACATCTACGGTGCTATGAGAGCACTGATTTTGTATGGGAAGAATTAAAGATGGTAATAATAGTAAATAAAGTCCATCTCTGTATTAATCAGACACGCAGTATTTACTCATGTTGTGTTTTCAGGTACTTTCCAAGTGCTCCAACTGATCCCCCTTTAATAACACTGGAAAGTACCTAGAGGTGACTAAAAGTGAAAGTATGGGCTTGATTTAAATAGCCTCCAAATTAATCTGTTATTTCTTTTTCTTTTCTTTTTTTAAAGTATGTCTGACTCACCTTTCTCTGAGCAGACAAACGGCTTCTCGCCGGTGTGGAGCCGCTGGTGAGTCTTCAGCTGACCGCTCTGGACAAACGCCTTCCCGCAGTTAGGGTAGTCGCACAGATAGGGTCTCTCTCCTAGATGGGAGAGAAAGAATAAACAAATGAAGAAAAAATGTTTTGCCATTTTCAGTACAAATACACTTTCACTTTTACACAAGCCAAGAAATATTTCCTGGTAGGAAACCAAAGACAGAGTTCCAAATTCCAGACTCAGATTTATACATTAGAGAATAAATCATTTATCTAAATCTGTTGCATTATGAAAAAGTTGCACAAATCCTCAAATAACGCTCTGCTCCTTGGCTGCTGATGCAGCATTGCAGTAAAGGGAAGTTTCACAACTTTTGAGTTTGATCTAGAGCAGCATTTCTCAATTCCGGTCCTCACAGACCGCTGCCTGCATATTTTGGATGCGTCTCTGTTCCAGAACATCTGATTCAAATGAATGCGTGACATCCTCTGCGAGATGTAAAATCTTTTGTCAAGAAGTGCGAAATAGCTAAAGGTGCCCCAATCGGGTTTTCTCTTCACCAATAAAGATTTCTGTGGAGGTTCCACCTTTTGATTTTTCTCCCTTAATCTAGTAGTAAATTAAAGTATTAAAAATATATTTCCCGTTTGTGAATGGATTGAGCTTTAACTTTTAGCTGATACGGATCAAATTCCATCCCATTGGTAAACCAAATATAATGAAGGTTCTCACATTTTGACGCCTTTAATGAATAAAGAGAAAATATTTTGTTTCTCTTTTTAGCATTTGACCTGCTGGTCATCCATCAGAGCCTGTGAAGGAAAAATTGAGATTTCTCTCTTTTTTGTGATGTAAGACAAGCAAATATCCTGAAACCTTGCAGTTAAGCTAAAAAAGAAAACATGTTTTCATATTGGATTATACTACTATGGATGTAATAAATGCATCCATTTTGATGGATGCATTTATTCATACTGCCATTTAAAACATGTTTGCATCTGACATCTCCATCTAACAGCACTGCATCGGTCACCCACCTGTGTGTGTTCTCTTATGAGCCTGCAGGGACTTCTCTCTGGGGAACACCCGGTTGCAGATGTTGCATCGGATCCGGCTGGAGGAAGTCTCGCCCTCGCTTATCAGCTCCCGCACCGTGTCTGCTCGGGGCCGGCCTCTCCGGATACCATCCTGACAACCAGATATAATCTGATCTTTAGCACAGACAAAGCTGGATGAAGCTCATCTCATCAGAACAGTGCCATGTGTTGTCCTAATTTTTCAGTCTCTTAGCCCTGGATAGGGTCATCCACTGAACTATTGCTGCCAATAACAATGACATTTAACCAATTCTACTGGCTTAGCTCTCTGGTCTATTTCTCTCCTATACAGAGCTGATAATAGAGCTATTGATGCCTTTAACTTTGTTTGCTCTCTTTCATTCCCGTAGAAAATACTCCTGGATCAGTTCTGTGTTTTTGTGCCTCTGCTCTCAACCACTAGTGGTAGGTCTAGTCAAGTTCTTCCTGGATCTGCTGGAGGTTTCTGGCTGTTTTAATGCAGTCATTCCTTTCCCCTGTCGCCACATGCTTGTTCATATTGTTGGAAACACAGACGCATTTAGCCAAACTTCTTGGTACATGATCTACTAACTCTGACTGTGTTATATTATAATTATGATTCTGAATAGTTAACTTTTCAAATATAGTTATGTAGCCATTGGACTGATTTCAATGTATCTGTATATGAATTGCACTCGTTTGTAAAGTTGAAATTTGTTGTAATTTGGCTCTCTGCAAGAAACATAACATAATTATATAGAACAAAGTATCTTAGTGATTCAGGCTCATTAATTTTGTGAAATGGCTTAGAAGCCAAAAATGCTCAGTTAAGTATTTTTGTATACATATTATACCCGCATATATTTAATTAGTTCCATTTTCAACATCAGTCTTCAACACACATAAATATTCATGCGTTTTCTAGATTTTTAACCTCTCAAATGCCAATTTAAGTAGTGCCAGCATCCAAAATCTCCAGTGACACCAATTGTGATTTATTTATTTTTTTTATCTTAGCAACATTTTAGACATTGTTAAAGAGGTCAATCTATTTCAGTCCTATCCTATGAATGGGCAACATGAAAAAAAGATTTTACCACCGGTGAATAAAATAGGAAAAATAAAAAAATCAAGTTGCAGCAGTGTATTCAGAATATATTTAAATGTGTTGCGGAAACACAAGTTGATCCATTAAAACGTCAGAATTTACTCCACAATACCTTTAAAGCTTTATCGACTTTATCCTGATGGACATAAACACAGCCAACATTAAAAAAAAAAAAAAAAAGAAAATACAACAAAAGAGAAAACTTATTGTAACGTATCAGTTATTATGTCCATGAGTGTAAATCGTTTTAGTTTCATTGTAACTCATTCACTTCCGGTTGCATTTTTGGCGCGCGGCCTCACGTCATGTTTCAGAGCAGCTGCAGGGTTTAAAATCCAGCATGTCACACCCTAATGCGCGGGCGTTTTTTAAATGACTCTCCATCTTGTCCACATTCAGCATAAATAAAACGCACACATTTTAACCCCTTCCTGACTGGGCTTACATTCACTGTCTTTAGATGCATCTCTGAACAACACCTATGTAGTTACAGGTTGTTACTAGTTGCAATTTCTGACAACAGAGCTCTGTCAACAACATCAAACTCTAATAAATATACCACAAATAAAAATCTATGGATTAGCTCATCTAAAAATCAGCATCGTGCAGGGTTGGGGCAGATATTTAAAAACAATCTGTTTACCTTGATCTGATCAGGAGACGCAGCTGTGTCCGCCTCCCTGGCTGTCTGGGACCCGGTTGGGGACGCGGCCCCGCTCGCCGAGCCCGGGCTCAGGGTTACATTGTGGGCGTTTTCCCCCCATTTCCAAGGGTAGACCATGAAGTCGCTGAAACCTGGACTTGTGGGAGTCAGAGTCTCCACCTTCCTGGGTTTGATCGGAGTCTTGATGACAGAAACCAAAACTCTTTTGGGTGAGTCGTTGCAGAAAATGACGTGCGGATGCTTGCTGTCGGCCATTGTGAGTACAGTAATAGTACACGTGCCTAAAAACGCAAGTAAAATAGTTAAAAGTTGCTGTCTGCTTACAAAAAGAATCGATAAATGAGTCCTAAAAGGCGGGTCTTCAGTCTGGGGTGAATATGTCCTTCATTTCCATAGAGGTATGCAAAAAATAGTTTGTTACAGAGTATCCTAAAGGTTTCCAAGCAGGGAGCAGAGTAACAGACCCCTTCGGCCGGAGCGGCTCCTCTGAAACTGACCGGTTGCGCCCACAAATGTGTGGTCCCGCTTTGCAAACTCCCGCCTGAGGAGGCTGCCATCCAATGCGCTGGAGAAATCTAGCCCCACGTGTCAGCGGCAGCCAATAGCAGCGATGTTTGCGTCAGCACCATTAGCCAATCAGAAGGAGAAACACTGGCGTATGCGCAGATTAGTTTTTGGCCAATGGAATTTAAACACCTGACGCGCGCTCTTGTAAATTGACACCGATTTTGGCCAATGAGGATGAACAGGACGTGCAACATAGCCAATCAGAAGGAAGAGCGGTTAACTTTATGTAGCAGATGGCTCCTTCCCGCGTTTAGGAGTCTGTTTATGTTATTACATGTTTTTTTTTTTGTTTTTTTTACTTTAAAGGGAACGGAAAAGGCCCAGAGGCGCCAAAATGACGTAATCGTTTTAGGGTGGAAACAAAGGGTGCACTGTTTTAGGAGAATAGAAATCGAAACGTTAAGTTATAAGGGACTTATTAGAGAGAAAATGTATTTAGTTTTTGGCTTTCACTAACTTTACTACTTCTGTGTTTAAAAGATGTTTGTGTCATCCTTTTTATATTAATCAATATTACAACCTTTCATAGCTCACAAGCTCATTTTCATTTCAAAGGCCTTTATTGAAATATAGATTAAATTTATAAAAATGCTCAAAAAGTTTCTAAAGGCCATTAAGATCTGGGGACTTTCTGGACCACGGTCAACTGAATCCCATTGCAAAGGGTGGATCTTACAGTAGGGCAACAACAGGACAGTTGGATAACAACAGTAGGACGGTTGCAGTTTCAGGTCAAACCCTTTAACTCAGGGGTCTCAAACTCCAGTCCTTGAGGGCCACTGTCCTGCAGTTTTTAGATGTGCCACAGGTACAAAACGCTGGAATGAAATGGCTTAATTACCTCCTCCTTGTGTAGATTAGTTCTCCAGTCCTGCTAATGACCTAATTATTCTATTCAGGTGTGGTGCAGCAGAGGCACATCTAAAAGTTGCAGGACACTGGCCTTTGAGGACTGGAGTTTGAGACCCCTGCTTTAACGACTCAAAATAAAATCACTTTTCAAAAACTCACACTTGTAAATATCACCGAAAATAACAGCAAAATACCTGCAGCATTCCTTGAGGAGGATTGTTAAGAAAGTTTCAAATCAAAATGGCGAACTGGATCAGGAAGCATCACCCAGGAACGCTTCCAGCTTCCAGGGTTTCCTCCAGAAAACCTGCTGAGTCCGGTGGCTGGGGTCAGGATTACTGAGACACTCAAACCCGTCCACCATGATAAGGTGGTGGACCATGAAGGGGATAAATAAAACCAGAAACAGTTATTAACTGATCTGGAGAGAAGCCTGAAGGTGGCACTCTAGTGTTAGACCAGTGATGGAAGAGGAAGACCTGACAGAATTGACTGGTCAAAAAATGGCTGCCTAGAAACTTCATATTTTCTTGTACAGGAGAAAAATTTGGAGTCAACCAAAATGAGGCAAAACATGAAGAGTTTCAAGTTACAAACAAGAAAGTTCATTGAAATAAAAAGGAATAGATGTGAACTGAGTAAAGAAATTTAATATTTTGAGTTGGTGACGATGAGAACTAGATCAATAAAAAAAAATCACAGTGATTAATAAAGGGATAAATGTTTCAAGACAGTTTAATTTGTTTTATATTTAAACTAATCTAATGACAGGTTCACTAGCGTACAACTTATTACTTTGATAGTTATGTCACAAGTCATCATTTTACAAAACACAAATAATAATTTCTATTGCTTGTGTCACATTTTATACACTATTAAGCTGTTCACAAACACTTCTCACTTAATAATTGCTAGATAACTTGTTGTATTTGTGTTTGAGCAACTCTTCCAAAAACTAATCTGTGGAAGCACTGTGATGGGCTTGAATGAGATTCATGCAACTTTATGTGTATTTAAAGTGAAAATCAGACAGAGAGAAATAAGACATGATGTTTCCACAACACATGCATTTGAATAATTTACATAAGCTTTAATAATTGTATTATTCCAGTAATTTAAACCATGCATTACAGGTGTAGAACTGAGAACTGATGTATTCCAAGGGTTTATTTGTTAACTTTGATGGCATGGCTTACATCAAATGAAAGGTCAAAAGAAAAGAAAATATTACTTAAAAAAATTACAATTCAGAAACAACCAATTGCTGAAACGTACTGTAAATCTACAATATATGGATTCAGTACTTGACCAGGCCTCCATTTGCATGAATTCCTGCATCAATGCAGATTGGCATGAATGCAAAATGGACATACTGAGTTATTTAAGGAACTAAAGTTTCTTTGATAACTCCCTTCAGCTCAGCATTAATCCGTCCGATGTCACTCATCTTTCAGCAGAAAAAAAAAAATCTGCTGGAAAAGAGAATGAGCATCTTCAGAAAGTTTGTCAACAGACGGAAACCTGTGTCCTGCGGGGATTTGTGGTGTTGGCTCAGTCTGTGCTTTGTGAACAATCTGAATGGGCTTTACCTCATAATCTTCTTATAAACCATTTTTCTAACAAGGTTTTTCTTCCACTAAACCTTCTATTAAAATACATAGACATCAGTCTATAAACAGTCTGCTTCTTTAGCAGTCACCTTTTGTGTTTAATGGGTAACTATTGAGTCAGCAGTCTTCCCTGCGATTGGTCACTAAAATATAACATTAAACTAGAGCTCTTATGTAATATAGTTTTCTAAAAACTAAATGTCATTACATAAATATGCTAACCTTTCAATGATATTCTAGTTTATTGAGAAGCACTTTTATTTGGATAGAAAGTAATTACAGCTCCTTGATTTTTCAGTGTATGACTTCACTGGTGCATATGTATATTTGTTGTTTTTGTAACTCCACACTTCTTCCTTTAAAAGCTGATTGGTGCCGTCTGACTAAGCACAGAACAATCTACAGACTCGGACGGGCTGAGAGCCATCTCTATGCAGAGCGTATTGATCAGTGAACAGCCTATTAATGAGCGCGAGGGCGTGGCGAGGCCTCCGCACGTGGAAACATTTAAAACCTGTCGATAACAGCTCGCGCTGTTTTTGTCGGCTGCTGTCTGGAGCGGATGAGATCCATCCGCGGTTCGCTTCTCCTGTAGCTGGGCTGCAAAACGGTACTCCCAATTTATTTATTTATTTAACTTTTCTCTTTCAAAGCTGAACCAGCTTGTTAAATGCGTTGTGCCCCCCTCTCACACAAATGCAGGCGGATAAAATGCTGCAAGACGCCTTCGGGTGCGTCGTGGCGAACAGGTTCGGGGATCTTCTGGACGACGAAGCTGACCCGTTCGACCTGATCAGAGAGGTGGAGCTGGAGAAGGAGAAGAAGAAAAAGAAGAAAAAGCAGGATGAGGACAAGAAAAGCAAGCAGTTGAAACCAGGCCTGAAGGAGTCTCAGAGGAACAGACGGCTGCCGGTGGCCCCGGGTGGTCTGAACTTGGTCCCAGGTGAGCCGCATCACCTCTACAGACACATGCGCGGTACAAGCGGCTCTGTGCTGGCAGATGCTGGTGTTTCTGGAGCGCATGGTCGTGTGCTCGGGCTGTGTCAGCTGTTAGCGATGCAAAGTCAGCGGAGCTGCTCGTTTGCTCTGTTTGGCTGCGTTTCCATTTAATCTTTTCCACAGGGTTCTGTGCAGGGGTTGCCTACATTAAACTGGTACTGCCAGAGGCGGTCCAAAGTTTAAGGACCCTAAGCACAGTTTGATTTTTCGGGCCCCACCAAACATACAAAAGTATTGCAAGCTTTTAAAGGATGCCAAGTTCATGTTTATATTAGGACAGTGCTTTGAAAGCTAAAATTCTGATGCAGTTTAGGTTCCAAATGTACTCAAGTTTGTAAAAATGTCCTAATTTTTAAAAATATAATTCTGGACATGAAATGTTCAACAAGTATCTTTGTGTAATCTAGTTAGCAGAGATACTCGCTAACTGGATCTTTGCTAGTTAGCAAGTATCTAAGATCAAGTTCGTTGGACCTTCCAGAATGGCTCTCAATAACTTTGGCTAAAAAAGATAAAGAACCACTTCATATTTTTAAAAATCATTTAACCAATACAAACTTTTAGCAGTTTGATAAAAAAAATATCAGTAACGGGGTTATTTCCCCAAATCATTTTGCACAAATATCAACATGTTGTGTCTTCAGGGCAAAAGCAGCGGGAATGTCTCCCATTAGCAAAGGGGGACAGAGACTCCAGAGCCGAGGCTCTGAGGAACAAGAAGAGAGGAGGCGCTGCAGGCCAACGGCAGCTGAACCAAGAAGAACCGCAGGAGTTTTCAGTGCCAAAGTATGTAATGATTCAGAGTTTAGTTGAGTTTATTGCCGCAAGTTTCTAAAAATGATTGCTCTTTTTTTTCTTAATTTTCAAAGTGTATTAATCTTTAAGTAAAAAATTATTTTCCCTACTAATTAGAAAAATGTTTATTTAATTTAAGCATAAAACAAACTTCCTATTACTTTAAAATGATGCTTTTTGTATTTATACAAGTTCTATAGGTACTATAGACAGCTTCAGACGTGGCCTGCACAGTTTGAGAAGCATTGCATTGAACTGTTGTTCTGGTTTCCAGGCCATCCTATAATGAAGCCCCTGACTTCAGCAGCAGAGGGGGATTCACAGGCCGAAGAGGAGCGAGAGGAGGTGGGGGAAGAAACTCTGATAACTTTTATCTCAGAGGCAAGAGAGAATATGATCGACATGATGGAACGTAAGGCGGTATATTCAAGATACATTTGGCAGGTTTAAGCGTTGTGGATGGTGGATCATAATGTAACGGTTGCAGAGGGATCTTGTCAGAAGAAAAGCGAGGAGGCAGAGGACCATGGAACTGGGGCAGTGCTGTGGAAGCTCCAAGGTCCGTGAACTTTAACGAAGTAAACTGTGGTACTTCAGTGCAGTACATGCCTTCAATTTAATGTTTTTTTTTTTTTTTTCTGAAGTGAAATGATGGAGGTGACAAGTGATGCTGGTGCCAAAGCTGAGGAGCCACAATCAACTTTGGAGGAGGAGAATCTAATTCAGTGAGTAAACTGTGTGCTCAAGGTTTTTACATGAATACTAAGAGTTGTAATAAAATGGGCTGAAGTAGTTTGGCTCCATTTGACAGAGCGACAGATGAGGACAATGAGATGGTGGTCCAGATTGCAATGGAGATGACCCTGGATGAGTGGAAGGCCATTCAGGAGGAGAACCGTCCCAAAGCGGAGTTTAATATCCGCAAAGCGGAGGATAAGATTCCCTCTAAAGCAAAGGTTATTCACCAGTCCAAGCACCTGGAGGTGAGAATCATGGGATGTTTGAAACTACACAGCCTGAGTGGAGTGCGTTTTAATTACACACATGCTTGTAGAAAGCGTTACCTTTTACTGTAATCCTGAGTGGACGGCTTGTTTCTGGAAGTGTTTCTTTAGATGAACAGGTTCACTGTGAATTAGGGATGTGGTGGTTTGGGCCTAAAAGTATCAACATTTTGTTGATACTCCAGTCAAAACCCCATAAACAATTACTGCTCTTGATATAATATTTTTAAAAATCCAGGGAATAATTTAGAGATATTTAAAAAGGCTTCTTCTTGACTCAAGATCAAAAGTAATGTTTCTGAAAACCAGGGTATCTAATGCAGTAAAGTTTGTTTAAATGATCATTTTTATTTATTTTTAAATCAAACCAGTTAAAGCAAAGGCTTATCCAGGTTTTTACACTTAATTTTAACAAGCAGTTGTGTGCAAAGATAGATTCTCAAGAACAGCCTTATAGCTGTTCTTGAGAACAGCAACAAAGGCTGTGAATATGCATGTTGTATGTATGTAGGCTGTGATGTCTTGGGGGTTTTATTTTTCACATTGTCATTATTGGGTGGTGTGCTTAGTGTTCTGAGGTTGAAAAGTACATCTGGTTTGGAATAAGGGTGTAACAACAAATTCTGGATATAAATAAACACTACACTAAAGCCTACACTAACATGTAAACAGATTTTACTATGATTTAATAACCGTAAATCTTACTGTATTGCACACACAAGGGAACATTTTTGTAAATCCAAACATTTATATACAATGCATTTGCGTCCAATTTTTCAGAACACAAAGGAGACGGTAGAGGAGATTGAGGAAGATGGGAACTTCTTTCGCAGGTCAATGAATGACATCACCACTCTCTTGGACATAAACTTTGGGACTCTTGGACGTCCGAGTCGTGGCGGCCGAGGAAGAGGAGCTCGAGGTGGTCAAAGCGTTCGCCCAGAAAAAGCCAGACCCATTTATGAAAGGGTATGTTATCAACTCCCACAACCAGATGGCTCTTAAATCATCAGTGTGTCTGATATTAAAATTTATCATGTAGATTTTATTCCTATCGGGCCTTTTTGGCTTGTGGGACTCCAGAAGCAGCTGATGGGTACCGGCGGGTACCCATGTAGGGTTGTGCTGGCTGACGCGACTCTGCAATATTGCATGGACATCGGGGGCAGTTGCCCTGGATTGGCAGACTGGGGTGGTGGTCCCCCTGTTCAAAATGGGGGACCGGAGGGTGTGCTCCAATTATAGGGGAGTCACACTCTTAAGCCTCCCTGACAAGGACTATTCAGGGGCCCTGGAGAGGAGGGCCCGTCGGATAGTCGAACCTCGGATTCAGGAAGAGCAGTGTGGTTTTCGTCGTGGAACACTGGACCAGCTCTACACCCTCAGCAGGGTCCTGGAGGGTGCATGGGAGTTCACCCAACCAGTCTACATGTGTTTTGTGGACTTGGAGAAGGCGTTCGACCGTGTCCCCTGGGGAGCCCTGTGGGGGGTTCTCCGGGAGTATGGGGTACCGGGCCCTTTGATACGGGCTGTCAGGTCCCTGTATGACCGGTGTCAGAGTTTGGTCCGCATTGCCGGCAATAAGTCAGGCTCGTTTCCGGTGAGAGTTGGACTCCGCCAGGGCTGCCCTTTCTCACCGATTCTGTTCATTACTTTTATGGACAGAATTTCTAGGTGCAGCCAAGGTGTTGAGGGGATCCGTTTTGGTGG